>CM057384.1:75307500-75577500 GCA_030015415.1 Cynopterus sphinx
CAGGCTAAGAAATATCAATGAATGATATCAATGAGGGGTGAGTGATACGAGGACTCCAAGTATACTGAGATATGGATACTGAGTTAAAGTATAGCACTACCAGGATCAAAATCTGTCACTGAAAAGAAAACAAAACAAAACAAAAAACGGTAATCTTGATTTAGTGAATATCTGGTACAACAATACTTGCATTAATATCTTGTTTTTTGAGTGTTCAAAGATCACCAAATTCTTTTCTCATTCTAGTACATCATAGAATAATGACCTAGGTTATGCTTCCATTAAAGTCATATCTTCCAGGAAGATAGATGAAAACATTAATTTAAATTTTGAAAACTATAGTATTTATAAAAGGAGACAGTGGTTATTAAAAAAAAAACCTTCTTTTCTTTCTGGGTGGGAGAAGAAATACAAGAAGCCAATTTGGAGCTTGTGAAGAGATTATTAAAAAAAAATCACTCTAATTTTGGACAAGTACTCTATAACCATATTTGAGCTGCTAAATACTTTGCATGTATCTCTGCCAGATTTTTGTGGTCTTTAGTCTCAATCTGGCACCTCTAATGTTCACACAGACTGTTTCAAAATGAAATTTGCAAAACAAAGAAAGATCAAACTATATTTAAATATGTGGGTGAGGCTGAAGGATCTGTCGATGGAAAAGGTCTCCAAGATAGAAACTGTGATCTTTAAAAGACAGCTACTGTTCACCAACAGAACCCAAACAAAACATTTGGATCCAGAAGACAATGCTGAAGCATTTTTGCAGTTAGTTTTGGATTATGGTCTTTCTAATTAATTTCTGACTTCCAGCTGTTAATGGTAGCTCTTTCTAATCCATTTCTTGAAGAAAAATAATGCCACGTAATGTAAAGTCAAATTTATTAAGATGCCAAATGTTAGAAATGAGTAGGACCTTAGAATTCATTTAATAAAACCACCTCATGTTATAGACATATAAACAAAGTCCTAGAGAAGGAAAGCAGTTTGCCAAAAATTACACAACTTTTAATGCAAAAAGGAGGAAACAAATCCCTCCATCTCCTCACTCACTGTCAAGTGCTCTTTGCCCCAATATCATGATGCTTCTACCTTAAAGCAACTGAATGTGAAAGAATTATTTACCATACGTCATACTTGAGTTTTAGCAGCATCTTACCATTTTTTTAAGCCACAGTTATCTAAGTTACTAAAGATTGACAGTACTATTTCAGTGAAGTTTATTGTTCACATGAAACCATTACAAAGTATAGTAAGAGATAGAACAAATTTGATTTTGAAGTTGACTTTTTGCGCTTAGAGCATGTGATGAGGAAAAATGTTCTGACAGTTCAAGCTTACTCAAGCTTAATGACAGATCTAAATTGGAGCTTGGAGATAAAAGAAATTCTTTAGTGATGCCTCAGTTGTCATTGATTGCTATGAGCAATTTTAAAGCTATTCAAGATGAGAATTGCCAGCTTGGTTTTGAAAGGGGAGAAAGTGGTACATGAGATTAGAGGCTGGTACAAATGCTATCTTGGTTTAAAAAGAGAAGACAGTTTTGTATCACATACATAGGTGACAATTGTGACTACATATAGACATTTATCAGCATGAAATGACGCAATGGATGTTCAGAGTAGTGTAAGCACCAGCTATGCCAAGGAAGATGAAAATGAAAGGCAGCTCACCTTGTAAGGATTTCAAGCAGCAAGATGGCTGAAAAAATGTTACTAAAGCTGAGCGTTAATAAAAAAAAAATAAAATAAAAAACTATCTTCATAAATTATGGGATAGCTTCCTCTTACTTGCTGAAAATCTTTGAATTAAAAAGTTATAGAGTCTATTTTGAAAAATTCAATTTCATCAAATGGAAAGTGAAAGCATCTCCAATTCTATACATACACTGAAGCCTTCATGCCCCATTTGCACTACTTGTGCTGAATCCCATAATAAGTTTCTACCTATTGAGTGCAAATAAATAACAGTTATCAAAATGTTTTATTTTTAACTGATCTTTAAAAGTTACTTTCTCTATATAATCTTATCCTTATAAAATATCCTAATTCCTTAAGACAATTAATAGATGTGCTTTCCTCTAAATAAGTTAATATCATTAAAATAGGAGCCAGAGATAAATTTAGCAGTTACCAAGATATTTTTCTATAAAAAGGATTCTATCCACAGGTAGAATAGATAGTCCCAGAAATATTCCTCTGAAACACTCATCTCTTAACTTTTTGTCATTCCCTAAATATACATATTCACACTCAGTGCCTTTTTTAAATAAAGTTGTCCATTATATGAAATATATTTTCCAGTATTCTTCATCTAATGTATACAATGCACCTGCCAAGCCCTAACTCCTGTTACCACTTTAGTAATCAAAAATCTCGTCAAGAGAAAGAAATATTCCCACACTCCTGCACACAGAACACACTTCCATTTGTATCACTTATCATTTGCTTATTTGAGTGTTTCTTTCACTATAGAATAGGTACTGCCCTATAGTATATTGTCTCTATATATGTCCCAATATTTAACAATTTGACTAGGATATAACAAGTACTAGAAACTATTTGTTGAATAAACAAATGAAAATGGACCTTATTAATAGGGCTATGTATTTCCTTGCTTCCTATGAAAATTACAATTTTAGCTACAATTCTCTCATTGTTTTTTACACGTTTTACAAAATTTTACATGTTTAATATGTACTACAGTAAAACATTTCATGATGTCAATTTCCAACCTAAGTATTTATTAACAAAGGAAATCACATAGGAATCATATGAGTGTTCTTACATTTCTCTGCTTATTTAAAGTAACATAGTAGAATTCAACAAAAAGCATATTTTCTGTTGGCATAGAATAAGATTGATAAATAAATGAAAATATGGTATTATAGAAATTTCATAATTCACATCTTTTTAGAATCATATGTGGGTGGGTTAGGGAGGTGAGGAAGTGCATCACACAGATACCTTTGTGTACACACATATGTTCATACCTTGTCTATCACTGACATCCTCACCTGCAACATCATAGTTTTCAAGACATTAGAAGATACAGCTACAGTATCTCATTATAATATTCTGCCTGCCAACATATTTCTTCACACAATTCTTTTATAGGAAAATTTTAAATCCTCTACGTATTTATTTTTGTCATTTTAGTGGATCTGTGCTGTAAAATCCAGATGATCTTCCTAAAGTGAACTGGCAAAATCCAGTATAAATCTCCTTACAAACAAAAGCAAATATATTAAATTTTAACTTAGGTGACGTCAGGGAAAATCTCATAGTTCACAGATGTTACAAGTTTTCTAAGAATATGTCCAATACAAAAATCTTCACTTGTTTATTTACTATAAGTAAGTCTTCTGGCAATATGCCAATGTTTTCTAGTCTAAATTGAGGTTCTATAGTGTTGTAATACTTTCTGAGAATGATACTATATTCCTGTTCATTTTTTCAGTTTGATGAAATAAAAGAGAAAAAAATGTTCATTTAAATAACCTCCCATGTGGGTGGTTGTTTTCTATGAAGGTATTCATAATGATATTATTTGGGGCCAGAGCAAAAATAGTTTTGACCTTATCAAGAATGTATATAATCAGTCTAAAAGTGACATAGTTACACTTAATATGACCTAATTATATCGAAATAGACATGAAAAAAATTTAACATGATATTTGAAATTCTACCATAGAATGATGTTTTACTAGAAAAAATATATATATAAATTTTTTTGTAATGTGCACTTATGATACAAAATTACTGAGAAGCAAAATATTTGTAAGGTTGACATTAGAACACTGTAGTTTATTTCTGTATAAAGATCAGATGTTTATCTTTTTAGTAATCTTTTGAAATTATTTCAAGGATGCTATTAATGCTATAGAAAAGTGATACAAAGACTGATAAAATGGGGCTACAATTTGGGTCTTGTAATAATAAAATTGCCCTCTGGTTTTCTGACATAATAATGTTGAGAGGCCCAAGCCACCCCAGAAGAGGTTCAGAAAAAGACAATGATTCTTATAAATCACAGGTAATTTAGAAAATTTAAAAAGAAGTGCTAAACTAAATATTATTTAGAAGCCTGAAAGAGACAATACACTCTATTTGTTTACCTCCAGGAACAAACTTAACACTAGTTCTACACATCACTAATCATTAACAATAACAAACATTTGATTTTCTGATAAATTTCTGACTGCCACTTAGCATTCTGATTTGTGTCCTTGCCTAGCTTACATACAGCAGGCATTCAGTTAGATATTGCTGGAATAGCTGAATGATTGATATGGACTGTGTTCCCTTCATAAGTCTGAATATTCTAGAACTACTTTTACTCACCCTGAAATTGATTCAATCCAGAAAGTCAAAGTCTGGATTATAAAATTTAATACATCAAATAGGTCTTTTAAGAAACATTCCTTTAACTTTGAAGATACAACAATTTATTCTTAAAGACTTTGTTTCACTAATATTGTCAAAATGAGTTTTTTTAAATAGTAAAATTATTGATTGGTAGAGAATTAATTTTTTTGCCCTTGTTAATTAAAAAAATCATTTTACCTTAAAGATTTAATTTTCCATAATAATATTTACTAAATAGACATTTTCCCCTGGAGTTACCCAAAGTTAGCCAAGTTATGTGGAATTTTTCAATTATTTCACAATCGTCTACCATTTCAAGGCCTTAGTACTTTGCACTTGCTTGAGTCAATGCTCTGTGGAGCTTAGAGTAATACAAGTCTGGGTGGGTTGTGGAGAATGTGTCTAATCCTGGGTTGTCATCTACTCACCAAGATGATATTGATGCTATAGAAAAGTGATACTAAAATTGATATACAACCCCTCAGAAGCAAGCAGTAGATGTAATGTCTAAGAGTCCAGGCAAGTGGCTTAATCTCTCTGTATTTTAGTTTCCTTGCAGTAAAATGAAAATAATAAAGTACAGTCTATGTAATATTGTTGTTGTGAAGTGTCTGTGAGACAGTGCATAGAAAATGTTTAGAATACTTAGTGTCTGTCAAGTAAACAACAAACATTAGCTATTGATAGCTATTATCCCATCCTGTACTAAATCTTCAATCCACACAAGTTGCTGACAGGTCCCTATTACTGATCTCACACTATTCGCATTCATTTTCTTGTCCGAGCCACTTATGTGTATCCCATATTCCTAAACACAGGCTTCTTGGGTAGTGCTTTCTCTTAGCTATGTGTGTATCCTTCTTGGACACACAGAAAACACTTAAAATTCTAAGGCTGCTTTAGGCTAATCTCTCTAGCCACACCAAGTATCCATCTCTAGTCTTTATTTTCACATCATGCTTGTGACTGCTGAGACCACATCCACTCTGGCAGTTTGGCTAATACAATGAAGAGGATAAAGGCAAAATCTCCCTACACACACACACACACACACACACACACACACACACACACACACACACACCCCTCTAAGTATTCCTCTAAGTATTCCTCCCATAATCTACTTCAACATTACTCTCCAAAAGGCAATGGATATTTTATTTGATCTGAGAAGGGAAGGTGGAGAAGGAAGGGGAAAAGGCAGAAAAAGAATTTTCTCTGAACTGATATTGTATTTTTTCACATTTATTATTTATGGAATGGGCTTTATATCCAGAGTTCTTAAGTACCTTTAAAGGTACTTAAGTACCTTTTAAGGCTTAACTACCGTTTAAAGGTCAAAAGTACCATGTTCTTACATCTCTAAAGAGGCTTCAGATGCTCAAGATCCATAATGACTCTTTGAAGCAGTGGATGTCTCATAACCCACACAAGACAAGGGAGTGTATAGTTCTGGTGAGCAAAAATTTTTGGGGGGAACCACAATAGTTAATATATTAAAATATTGCCAGACACAATATGAAAAGAACACTAATCCTCTTTTATTTGTGTTAAGAAAATGTAAGAATTAAGACATACTTCATCCATTCCAGAATATCCCTAACCAGTAAAATATTTTCAGAACCTAGATAAGCTGGAGATTATATATTGTTTATAGAAAGCTTTCAAAACTCAAAGTTTTAAACATAAAAATGACTCATAAAATAAAAATTTCATTTTCAAAAACAAAATTCTATTTCACAAAGGAAATATACAAAGTCTATAAATTATACAAAGTCTAAAAATATACAAAGTCTATAGATTTTGTGTTATATTTTCCAGGAAATCTATGAGAAAAAAAATGATCATGGTTCTTCTCTAATTAGAATTATCCAAGGTTATATGTAAAAAATTGAGTCAATTATGACAATATTAAGCCCCTTAATCCACAAGACTTTGATAACCAATGTTGCCCCAAGATTTTTTAAGTTATATATTTAAAAGAATGTTAGCATATTTTCTGAAAGAGATATGAGGAAGATAATAATATTTTCAGTAATTAGTGTCAGTTAAGTATTGAGAATGACTGCAAAACAAGGCAAAATAATCTTTTTTTCTCTACAGTAGAAATAAAACTTTATTATAGGTCATTTTTATGTAATTTTTTTTAATTTTGGAATAAAGTCTAGCTTAAAACAAGATTTTTAAAAAGTGTATACTGGAAAGGAATAATGACATCGATGCAAAAGAAAAAAATTAAGGATCCAAAAACTATTTTAAAGTACCTTGTACTGCAAGGCCCATAAAACTGATCCAGTTTTATTATAAAAATATAAGCTAGATGAGAATATGGGCTTTGTCTAACTTTTTCCCCAGTGAATGTTCAATCCTCTGAACATCAATAAAATGTGAAAATCATTCAATAAATACTAGTTGAATTAGAGAAAATATATCATTTTATCTTCATCACATATTTGTTACACAATGAAGAACCCATTTTCACTAATTTTATAAACAGAGATTGTGAGTAACTTTTTTTTCAAATAACACATAGTTATTTAGGGACAGGCATGAAACATTATCAAATCCCAATTCAGTTAAGTGTTCTTTCTTCAAGGGTAGAACAAGATTTATGAAATGATTAAAGACATAAGAATGTCATTGAAAGATTTCAAACTGCTATATTAATTCCATAAAGAATTCAGAATTTGTCAGATTCAGAAATAATTTTTTTATTTTGCTTTAAATCTATATGTATTTTAGGACAACTATTATTTCTTCCTAAGCAGTTATCTACACATCCATCTTCACTCAGCACTAAAATAAGGAACCCATACAAATAAAGCAGATGGAGTCTAAACTATAACAATAAATAACCCAACTTACTCTACTTTGTACTTAAAGAGCACTATGACTTTTTCATGCCTTTGAGCCTTTCTTATATGATATTAATATCACATTGGTTTAGTCGTAGGCAGTCCTGCAAAGCCTCAACAATTTGATCATTTCCTAAATTCTCACCATTCTCCATAATTTTTCAAGCAACTCCCTTCTTACCTTATCAGAACAATTCCCTCAATTTACAACTGCAATATTTCATTCATTTCTGAGATAACAAGGGAAATACTTTAAGAAGAATGTCACCAAAGCAAAACTAATATACCTGTGAGCTCAGGATTGTGAATAAAATTAAAGCCATGTTAAATGATTAAAAGTTAAAGGAATCAGAGGTATTTAGCAATGAGAATATTCTAAGGATGAGGTAAGGCAATAGTCTTCAAACATGTGAAACATAGTTAAGGATCCACAAAGGACTATATTTGTACTAGGAATAGAACTAGTACTGCTGGCTGGAGGGTTTTAAGAGTACAGATTTCAGTTCAATACAAAGAAGTCAGAAATACAGAATGGGTTCCACAATTCAGCCCTTATGGAAATCTTCACTATTTCTTGTCACTGGACTTACCCAAGTGTAGGTCATAAAAACACTTGGTGGGGTTGATGCAATCCAATTCAATCATTACATTAAGGTTTGGATTTCATGACCTTTAAAGTCCATTCCAACCCTGAGATTCATTGTGGTTCTGAAACCCACTCCACTGGGAGTGCTGCCTGCCAAATTAGTCTTTGCATGAAAGGCACAAAATGATGTCAATTGTTGCAGCTGCAGTGAGTCAGCTGGAACTGCTTGATAAAGGCAAAGTTCAACCTAGTTACTAAACCCCAACTAATTTTAAATGATTTTAGCTTTCTTAGATGGTTCCAGAATTACATACTCAATTAATGCTGTTGATTTCAGCCAAGTCTCCACAAAAGAAGTGGAAAGCAAGGCAAGTATTTGATAAATCAAGCAAAAGAAACTAATTTTTTCTGTTTTAACATTATCTTCAATGATCCAAAAACTCAGACCAAAAGAATATCACAATTCAGGACATAGAGGACTATATGGGAAAATAAAAGTTCTCCATTCTAGCCCCTGCCATATTTCACTGTATTTGTAAGAATAGAGGTCTCTGAGTCAGATCTATATTTGAATACTAGTTTAATCATTACCAGCTGTAGGACTTTGGAGGTGCTACAATAATCTCTCAATCTTAATAATCTGACCTATAATCACAACATTAACAACAACAGCTATTTATGAGATTCTGCTATGTGCATGTCATGGCACTGGAGCTTCAATGCATATTTGCAATTGTTACAGAATTTCTATGAGATGGGAATTGTTATTCACATTTCACCAATTAAAATAAATCTAAAGAGATAATCTCCTCAAGCCACATAATTAGGAGTTTTATCAAGTAGACAGAAAATTTTCACATTTCATGGTAAACTCTACCCAATGAGATATAAGAAAATGTTCTGTGGATCTTCCAGGAGGGTTTCCTTGAGAGAGGGGCCATGGCTTTTTTTGAGTCTTGCCTCTGTCTTGCAGTCTAAAAGATGTCTGTGATTGCTAGAGCTGTAGTAACTGCCAAAGGCCATATCTAGGGATGAGGAAGTACTAAAATGAAGAGAGTCTACATCCCTGATGATTTTGTGGAACCTCTTATCTTAAGCAGCTCATAAATGAAGTTCTTTAACAAGAAAAGTATAGTTTTCTCTCATGTTAAACATTGTAGGGCTCTATTAACTTGAGTTTTAGTTAATTGTTGCTGAACATGATCCTAAGTGATATACCACACATCTAAATAAATTCTGTTCTGGGTCAGAGGCTGATGCTGGGACATAATGTGAGAAAGGTTTGATTAAAAGATAAGCTGATAGTAACTACAGAAGCTGGAAAGCCATTAAGCAACTGAGAATTGCTACAGGCATGGTAAATTAGGGACAGTTTAACTAAGAAGTAGTGTATATACAAAATAGATTGGAGTTGAGGATGTTTGTCTTTAAAAAACCAGAATATCAACATGTCAATCTTTACTATGATAATCCTCTAGAACCAGATAATAAAAAATAAAACTAGTCATAATTTCATACTAGAAGACAATGAATGTATCCTTTGATTCATTCATTGAAATAACTGTGCCATATTCTTTTATGTTCCATGCCGGCTATATATAAGCAAGTCTTAAGGACTAAAGACACAGAAATTAAAAAGCATGATCTCTGCCTTGTAATGAAAAAGACTTAACATTAGACAAGTACGCAGACACTGAATGCTGTTGCAAGTATGTACAAGATACTTTGGAAACTCAGAGAAGTGCTCTTACATAGAATATAGGGAGAGATGAGACAAAGACTTGTCAAAAGAGGTGATGGTTAACCTGAGTCCTCAGCAATACATAGGAGTTAATCAAGCAGAAAAAGAGTAGAGGAATACTCTAACAGGATGTACAATGTACAGAAGTGACAATTTGGCACATTTGGGCTAATGTATGAAGTGGTATAAAAGGAGCTGAGACTGAGGTGTGAGTAGACGGCCAGATACTAAAAGACTAATTATATAGGCCAAAAGAGCTTAAATTTTATCCTTAAAACATCAGAAGTTTTTAATGAGCACAGAAATGATCAAAGATGTTTTCAGAGTGTTTGCAGGACAGATTGGAGGTGACAGTACTAGTAGAAATAAAATAAGTTTGAGGCTTTTGGTATAATTGAACAAAAGGAATGCTGAAGAACAAAATGAAAGCAGTTGTATTGTACATGTAAATTGAAGGGTATGTTTTGAGGTATTAAAAAATACTGAGAAGGTTCTACCAAATTTAGCAACCTAGAGATCATTTAGTTACATAGTGAGAATTTTAGGAGTATGTGAAAGCAGACTCCAGAATGAAATGAGTAGAAGACCAAATAAGCAATGAAGAAGAGGAGATGAGTAGAAACTATACATACTATAGTTTCTTTTCCATCAAAGCCAAGCTTCTTAAATTAGGGCAAAATTTGTTAAGATATTCCAAGAAGGAAAATGAGAAATGTGTTTTTCTCTGAGGTGGAAAGAACTGAGAATGTTTACATTCTCATGGAGATAAAGGAGTTCTAGAGGGATGAGAATAATAACTGAAGACCATGAGGAGTTAAAAGGGGAAAGGATCCTACACAAAATATCCAACACATAATTCAGTCAGGGAACTGAACTGTTTGTGAGAAGAAACCCTGAAAAAAGAAGGAAGTGTTCAAGTTTGAGGAAGTTAAGAACTTGATATCATTTGGCTCCTTATCCCTTAAAGCCTTTCTTCTTTTACCCCTAGGGCAAAACAGCCTGTTCAATGGAAACTATAATCAGTAATTTTAAACATTCAAATTCAACACATGAATTGCTGAGAGCAATTCATAAAGAAACTGTCCATATTTGTCATAAAGGCAAATGTTGACAATGTTGTCAGATCAACAGTAGGAAAATTAGGACTGACTTTGACAGGTTACCACTTAGCTAAAATACACTAATCTCCAGAAAAACCCCAGAGATTAAGAACAATATTCTCAAGATGAAGCTGTAATAATGGTGAATACTAACATTTTCCATCATTGTATTCTCCATGCCTGAAACTGTAATAGCATCAAGCAGTCACTAATAACTCCTATTTAGATATTTGAATGAAGAATATAGCATAAAACTCATACTCTAACATGTGTCACTATTTTAATACCGGTAAGTGTGGCATCAGCTCTATGCTACTTTTTGTAAGGAAAGCCTACAGCTTTCTGTAGGTGCTAGAGATGCAACAGAGGCTAGATTCTCCAAGAAAATGTTTATTATTTATTCATTCACTCAAAAAATTATTGGCGGGCTCTACTGTATAGCAGGCATGGTATTAGAACTGTGAATACAGAAGTCAATCAAGTTGCCATGTTTGTTTTCTATCTAAGAGCTCCCAAAGAAGAAAATGACCAGCTTGAATGGGGAACATGAGGAAGTTCCTCTGAGATGGCAGAAATTGAGCTGGATCTCTCAATAGCATAAATTGTTTACAGCAGAGCTTCTTAAAGATAAATGTGGACATATGCAAAGATTGCATTAAAATGTGGATGCTGATTCAGTAAGTCCAGGGTGTGATCTGAGATTCTGCATTTTAACAATCTCCCAAGTGATTTGGGTTCATGGACTGTGAGCTGTTCCATGGACTTTATTTGAGAATTAAAGAGTCACAGTATTTATATAGATGACAATGAGGACATATATTTGTGAGATTTGTTTACAAAATTTTTCTCTTCATAACATTCAATCTTTTTGCTATATCCATTTTTAATGTTTTTGATTGATTGTTTCTACTGCAATGGTTAATTGCTGTCTCAATTGGAAAGGCTATATTTTGGACACATTTTTCGAACAAAGATGTATCATAAATCACTGATTATTATAAATATTCAAGTATAATTTTAATATATTTTGACTCTAAATACTATGTAACTTAGTTCCTTCAAGAAAAATTCTGTGATATATCTTCCCTTATTATTAAAATATGATTTTCATTAGGATTAGGGAAAGGATATAAAAGCTTTCTTATTTTCTCCTGACAACTGAATTGCCCTACTTTTTCAGTATTTAATTGGAAAGATCACAATTATCATTAGAGTAATAAATTTGTTACTGGTACTCTACAAAAACTATACTAGATGAAACCAAATGAAAACTCTTATATTTGAAGAATATATTTACAATTTCTAAAAACCTTCAAGAAGTTTACAAGGGAGGAACAGACTGGTACTCTTAAGATTTCTAAAATTGAAAAAGCAAAAGAAAACAAAATGAAACCAGGAGCCACGATTGTCCAACCAACCACTGATAGATACCCTGTAAGGATTTTAAACCCATACACTGGCAGAAATCTAAGAATGTATGTCAGAATTTTGTAATAAATTTCAAAGAATAAATTTAAAAGTTGTTTTAATTTATATACATATCTGATAGAATGAATCATAGTATTTGAAGAATAAGCTCTGAGAACTGATGGGTACTCTCTTTCATATTCTTGTATATAGGATAGATACCCAGTATCACAATTCTCACACTGAAAATGATGACATACTATTCTGCTTAATTCCCTGCCCCTATAACCCTCTAAGTCTAAACTAGAATTGCTAACCCATCCCTGAACAGTCATTTGTTCCACCCCCATCTTTTGAACAAGGCCCAGTAAAAGAAAACCTAGGTCAGTATTCATCATTAATCTGTTTGACTGTTGGCTTATCTGAATTTTAATAGCATATTCCCTGATTGCTTGTTGCCTTAGTCCTTACCTAGTACTTCTGGATACTAAAGGATTGAATTTCCTAACAATTAAAAATGCCCTTTGGATTAGATCCATAACATATACTTCTAGATTGTCAAAGCTATAATCTTTCATCTTCCCCACTGTCATGTACTCTTAATTTTATTTTAAATTGAATTTTTGGCTAATTCTCATACTCTGCCTGCATTTTCCATCACAGACTGAATTGATCAATTTACACTTATTTTTAATAAACACTTTTGCCTTAATTTCCCATTTCCGGTATAAATTATTTTCCTAATATTATAGATGTGCTTAGATTTCTAGTCCTGGCTTTTCCAGCTTATCTCCCCACTCTGGTCACCAAATCTATGCCATCCTTCTGTTACTCCATTTCTGATTCTAATCTTGAGTCCCTCCTTTTTCATTCCTTTAAAAAACTTTAATGAACACCTACTATGTCCTATATACAAGAATATGAAAGAGAGTCCCCATCTGTTCTCAGAGTTTATTCTTCAAATACTATGATTCATTCTATCAGATATGTATATAAATTAAAACAACTTTTAAATTTATTCTTTAAATTTATTACAAAATTCTGACATACATTCTTAGATTTCTGCCAGTGTATGGGTTTAAAATCCTTACAGGTTTAACTACCTATATTACATATATTTTTTTAAAAGTGTATAATTATTATCTTAGAGTCCTAAATTTGAGGATTTTTTAAAATTAGAAAATACCTAATTTAACACCTCTGCCCAAGTAAAGAATACATTACATAATGTCTGTATATTTATCTAGTTTTTGCTTAGATGTCTGAAAATTGGGAGTTTATTACACAAGGAGAGCTCACATTATTGGTTCTCTAATAGGCACCATTTTTGCTCTCAGAAACAAAGGAAAACATTGTCATAAGACAACCTCCAAATAGTTGAATACAACTATCCTGTCTCATTAATTCTCTTCTCTAAATTGATGAGCTACAACTTGCAAGTTTATAGGTCCTTCACAATCCTAATCTTTATCTTTTGTATGCACATTACTTGCAGTGTTTTTCTAAAAAGTGGAGCACTCTTAACAGAATAAAATAACCCAAATGAACCAACACACAGCACCACAAAAACTCCTAAGACTTTGATAATTAAAATTGCAAGGGCATCACATCTTCAGTTCTTACTGAATTTATGAAAACTAAATATTTTTCCACATGAAATAAAGTCTGATATACCCATATTTAGAACTAAATTAATCAATTATCTATGCAAAAAAATAGAGTTTTTAGAATTATATTTGTCCTTATTAATTTTTATTGTTAGTTTCAAACCAATATTCCAGTTCTAGGGAGATTGAAACTTGACTCAATTAGCTATATTATTAACTATCTCTCCCAATACTTTGAATCTTTAAATATAAGCTTGTCATATATGACTTCACCCAAATAATTGATAACATTTTTCAGTGGTATGAAGGCAAAAGACAGAGACTTGTGACACTCCCAGATGGCAGAAAGTCATTAATCTTTTTCTTTTCTATCTGTCCCTTTGGTAAGTATTTTCTTATAAAACTAACAAATGTATGCTGTAAAAACTTAGACAATACAGAATAGATAGAGTAGACACAGAAGTACCCTTATTGCAATCCTACTCTCCAGAGGTAACAACTTTTAATATTTTGGTACAAATTTATATACCTAGATATATATATATGTATATATGTATATATGTGTATGTATGTATGTGTGTGTATATATATATATATATATATATATATATACACACATACATACATACACATATATATATAATTTTACATATTTTGATTTTTTCTACATTAATATACTGTAAATATTGTTCTGAAACTTTTTAAAATTTAAATTACAGTCATGTGTCACTAAATGACAAGGATAGATTCTGAGAAATGTGTTGTTAAGCAACTTTGTTGTTGTGTGAACATCAGAGAGTATACTTACACAAAACCAGATGCTATAGCCTACTACACACCTAGGCTATATGGTACAGCTCTTGCTCTTAGGCTACAAACCTGTACAGTACAGCACTTTGTTGTACTGAATATTGTAGGTAATTATCACATATTGGTGTATAGGTACCTTAACATAAAAAAGGTACAGCAAAAATATGGTATAAAATGTTTTTAAATGATACACCTGGTCACTTGCAATGAATGAAGCCTGCCCTGACCCGCGGGACCTAGTTATTCGCGGGCTCGAAGAGGGTCCAGCCTGAAAGAGAAACGGGCCGAGAAAAAGGAGCGGAGGCAAGACAGTATTCTGATCAAGCCTCAAATTTTTTTATTTTAGAGCAGGTATATTTATACAGAAGAACAAAGGGGGGCAGGACTGACTAGGCAGGGGGATACTTGTTACAATTTCATTGGTTCCTGGTTGCTGGGGTGAGGGGCTGTAAAGGTTTAGAGGAAGTGGAGTGTGAAGGGGGGGCGTGTAAGGGAAAGGGGAACTAGGGAGGAGGCGGGGAGGCTCCTTGGGCAGGTCAACAGCCATTCAGTAGGTCCTTCCTTATCCGGCGGGTATGTTAATACATTCTGTGGTTAACTATTCCCTGGAGCATTATCTGCTCCTGCATTCTTTAGATAGCATACAGGTTTGTTAACGGCCAGGTTCTATGCCGGCGGGGGCTGGGCGGTCAGGATGAAGGTCTTTTGGCTCTCAACAGAAGCTTGCAGGACTGGAAATTGCTCTTGGTGAGTCAGTGAGAGAGTGGTGAATGAATGTGAAGGCCAAGGATATTACTGTATGCCACTGTAGACTTTATTATAAACACTGTACACTGATATTACATGAAATTTATCTAAAAGAAACATTATTCTTTCTTCAATAATAAATTAACCTAAGCTTAATGTAGCATTTTTACTTTATAAGCTTTTAATTTTTTTAAACTTTTCAACTTTTTTAATAACACTTAGTTTAAGACACAAATATAGCTCTATGAAAAGTGTCTTTATATCCTTATTCTATCAGCTTTGCTCTATTTTTAATTTTTTTGATATTTTTTACTTTTTAAATGTTTTTGTTAAAAGGTAAGACACAAACACAAACATCAACCTAGGCCTTTACAAAGTCAGGATCATCGATATCACTGCCTTCCACCTTCATATCTTGTCCCACTGGAAGGTCTTCAGAGATAATAACATACATGGAGCTGCTGCCTGCTAAGATAACAATGCCTTCTTCCAAAATACCTTCTAAAAGACCTGCCTGAGGCTCTTCATGAGGTGATGTCGGTCTTTTCAGAAATATGTCCATGGTGATTTGCTTGGTTTCCTTTTTCATCATAGATTTGCTTGTAAGCAGATAATACATTAACATTCCACCCAATTAATGAAAACCTTTTGATGTTGGGATCCATGTTTTCCAATTTTTTTAAAAGTTTGTAGAGGTCTGCAAAAGCCTCCGTGAAACACTTCATTGTGAATTTTCTTGGGGGTTCTTCTTTCCCCACTCCTGCATTTTATTTTTCTCTTGCCTCTTCTTCGGCTCTGAGTTCCTGTTCCCATTCCAATAACTCCCCATTAGCCATTTATTCAGGAGCCACCACTAGATCCTCAGTGTCACTGTCATCCACACCCAGGTTAAAGTTGTTTGCTACATCATCCACAGCCTTGTTAATTTTGCAACCTCATCCCTGACAAATCCTTTAAAGTTATGAACAAGCCTCTTTAGTATCTTCCCTATGCCATTCATGCATTTCTTGATGACATCCCCAAGCCCAAGAAAGGTTCTTGATGCAATCATGAATGTTGTAGTTCTTCCAGAATTGCATCAGTGTCTTCCTCAGTTGCACCAAGAGACTGGGCAAAGCTTCTCCTCAAGTAGTAGACCTTAAAATCAGCTCTAACTCCTTGATCCACTAGTTGGAGAGAGAAACACACTTTGATATTGAAATGACGATCATCAATAAAAGAAGGATATCTAAAAGCATTATCAACAATAAGCAAAATCCTGAAAGGTAAACTATTCTCCAAACAGAACTTCTCCACTTTGTTGGCACAGGAATTCAGGAGGGCATCTTGAAAACAGATGAGTCATTTATGACTTCTTATTGTTCCTGTAGTACACTAGCAATGTGTGCTCACTGATATGCTTAAAAGCTCTGGGGTTCTCATTGTGCCAGATCACACACGGTTTCTATTTTTTGCTTGAAAAATTGCCCCCAAGCAGGATTATTATACTGTCCTTAAAAGCCTTGAAACCTGACATTATTTGGCCTCATGGATGAAACTCCTTTCAGGCATCCATTTCCAAAATAGAGAAATTTCACCCATACTGAATGTTTTGTCTTGCAAGTAATTTCCCTCCACAATCAGCTTACCTAGAGTTTTCAAAAATTCTTCAACTGCCTTCACATCAGCACTTGCAGACTCACCACTTACTTTTACATTATGTGATGAATAATAATTCCTGAATCATATAACCACCCAGATCTAGCAGTAAATTCAACACTGTAGTTGGGCCCAGACTTTTCTCTCAACATTTCAAACATTTTTTTCCTTAGCCATGACTGTCACTGTAGTGAGAGGGATACTCTACTTTGTCTGGTCTTCAATCCAGTCATTAAAGTTTCTCCATGTCTGATAGAGTTTTTGTTAGTCTCCCTGCCTTTGATGAAGCTTGTGAGACTAACTATAACAGCTTCTGTCATCTTGTTCTTATTCTTCAAAATCATAGCTATGGTGGAATGGGACATGCCTTACTGGTGAGCAATAACCATCACCAATTTTCTACCTTCGCAGTCCTTAATTACTTTTAATTTCATTTCCACATCAATGACTTGACATGGCCTCTTACTGGTAACATTAGTAGTGAATCTGATATGCTTAGGGGCCATGAAGAACAAAACATGAGATTAAATCAAGCAAAAGAGAAACTCATGCAATCAAGAGATGTGGTAAATAGTAGATGTAAATGGCTGCTGCCAGCATAATACAACATATTGTTCAAGAGCAAACTGCTTTTAATAAATACAAAAAGTATATTGTAATCAATGCTAAATAGTATAGTAAATATGTAAGCAAATAACAATTGTTTATTATCAAGTATTATATACAGTTCATAGTTCTATGTGCTATACTTTTTTATGACTGACAGTGCAGTACATTTGTTTAAACCAGTATCACCACAAAAATGGCAGTAAAGCACTGCACTACAATGGCTATGACATCACTAGGTGGTAGGAAGTTTTCACCTCTGTTATAATTTTATGGGACAACTTTCATATATGCAGTTTATGATTGACCCAAATGTCATTATGTGACCCATGACTGTGTCATTGGCCTATTTTTTATACATCCAAACATTTCAAGCTACCTTACTCTTTTTAATAGTTGCATTGTATGCCATGTTATAGTCGTACCACTATTCGTTTAGTCTCTCTGATTGACCTACTTTGCTTATAATTTTTGTCCTTAGAAAATATACTACAATATATATTAATTGTAATGTAAAAATTTGAAGAGCAGTAACAACAGAATTTCTGAGATTCATGCCTTAAAGTAAAATTGTGGGTGAGCAAGCATGAATTTTTTTAGATTAAATAAATGCTGCCAAATTGCCCTCCAAAAAATGATACCGAATTATATGTGCCTTAACCAAAGTTAAATTACCATGTCCATTTGCCTATATCTTTGCCCCAAAATGAACATTATCAATCTTTTGACGTGTGTCACTATAATAAGTAAAAGCTTACCTCGTTTTATTTAAGTATTGTTTATTAGTGAATTTATTTTTAACACTTGACAGTCATTTAAATTTTGTCTATAAATTGTCACATTCTGACTTTTTCATGTTTTGCTATTGGGTTGCCTTTTTCAATTGACTTTTTAAGAGCTCTTTGAATTACAGAGGTCTTATGTTTGTGGCACACTTTCTCAAGTTTGTATACTATCTTCATTTTTTGTTGTTATCGTCATGCAGAGCTTTTAATTGCCATAGTTAAATTTTTAACATTTAAAATCATTTCTGAGTTTCACATTACACCTTGATGAGCATTCCTCACTTCATTTGTAATAAGGAAAAACATTTTCTTCCAATACTTCATGATTTTATTGTATATAAATAAATGTTTAACTTACCCAAAATCTGTATTGACATGAAAGACTTACAGAGCCATCTTCTTTGTACTTAATAAACATACTGTACTTAATGAACATATTATTTTATACTAATAATGAGATATAACTTATATAATTCTAATATTCACATATATTTGGATCTATATCAGGACTTTTTTTTATTTGATATGCCAGTATTATGCTATTTTAAATACAATAAGACTCTGTATTCCTTTTTATGATTCCCTATAAATCATTAATATGTATAAATTATTATTCAGCACAATTATTAGAAATATTGTTAGGTATTCATATTAAGAATTTTAAGGTAATATATTTCCACTGAAAGAAAAATTGAGAAAAACAGAATATAGAAAAAAGAACAGCTAGTTTGCAACTATTTCTCTAGCTTCATAGATATCTGAGGACTTGATCAAATTCTTTCAACTCTAACTCAAAAAACTTATAGAAATACCAAATCTGACCAGTGTGACTCTCTACCCAAACAAACAACTGTACTTCATGCAAAAGAGTCTTTATCAAATGATGTACAACCCAAAATTGGGAGCTAGGTTAATTAATTTGAAGAATTTTGAAACTAAGCTAGGAATAAAACTTAAGAGACTCCAAAGTTGATTCATTTTTTAAACTGAGGTATGTGGCAACAACCTTGTCTCATCACTTACAACTACATGTGTCTCATGTATAGGCTGACAAGATAATAATAAAGACACAAACACACCAATATAGATGATGTTCATTAACACTCCTTTTCTTTAATTTGTAGCTCCATTATTGGATATTTTATATAGACGAAGTAAAGCCATATATTTTTGAAAAATGTAAAATGACCTTTCTCTGCTTAAGATTTGGCTTTATTATAATGCATGAATATGAGATGCTATGTGAATGAGAAACCAAGGTAAGTTCATTTTACATTTACAAAATAAAAAAGCAAGTTCTTCCATGAAATCTATAATGTATGAATTCCTCCACTTAATATAAAAATACCCATTATTCAAGAACTCTCCAGTGATCTCAAGCTATAGTTTTTCATTATCTAGGTATTGACAAACTTCTAAATGAAACTACTAATTTTAAGAAAAAAATATATAAAGCAGTTATTCTCAAATCTAAATGACCACATTGTCCTTTGAGGGACTTAAAAAAACAACAAATCTCAGGCTCACCGCTAATTACTACTGATTTAGTAGGGGTGGCATGTGGCATTGAAGCTATACTTTTAAAAAATATTGCATGTTATTCTGATAATTTGCCTAAATGTTATATATGTTTTTCACCCATTTCTGTAGAATTTACATTGGAGACCTATAGATTACCAACACTAAATTATCTGGGGAAACGATTTTAATTGTATATAACTAGGCTGCATTCCAGGTACACTGATTCAGAATAATGAGAATACTAACGCTAATATTAAAAGGCAAAAGTGATACTAAATATTATCACTGAAATAGAAATGCAGAAATAGATTGATTACAGTAATAATTCTGGATTATTATTTATTCTACATTTAGTTTCAGCAAAATGACATTATCCATTATCAATTAAATCAATGCTATTAATTTTAACTTTATTAGTGCTGTGGTATTGTTTCTATCTAATATGAAGATTTTGTATAACTATAATTTTCAAAGAGCTAAAATTAAAGTGATTTTTATGTAGTCATAGATTTAAATATCTTCATGATTACAGTAAAATTAATCTAAGATGACATTGAGGATCCATGAGAGACTGTTTTCTTTAAAAAATCAGTCTTTAATTGCCAACTGACTATCTTTACAATGAAAACACCTGAAAACAGATAATTATCCAAAGAGTTAAAGTATTATCTGTTATCACCTTCTAGAATGTGATGGTAAATTTTATGTATCATCTTGGCTAGGACATGGTTCCTAGATTTTTGGTCAAAAAATCTATATGTTGCTTCAAAGAGAGATTAACATTTAAATCAGTAGATTTTTAGTAAAACATATTACTCTCCAAAATATGGGTGATGCTCATCCAATCAGCTAAAGGTCTTAAGAAAAAAAAGACTGACATTCCCAAAAAAAGAGAAAATTCTGCCTGCCATCAGCCTTTGGCCTTCAGCTGCAACACTACCCCTTCCCTAGGTCTCCAGCCTGGCAGACTGACAGATTTTAGACTTGTTGGCCTCAACAATCATGTAAATATATTCCCTAAAATAAATCTCTCCATTTCTGTCTCTGTCCTGTCTCTCTATATACATATGTATACAAACAAAGACAGACAGACAGACACACACACACCCTATTGATTTTATTTCTATGGAGAACCCTGGCTAATATACAGAACCATGGCAAAAACAATCTCAACACTTTCCAACTCTCCGACTTCAGTGTTCGGACAAAGTTGTGCTCTTCCTCACTACAATTTAATAATTTTGTTCCAATTAAAGAAGAGTTTATCATTAAAGCATACTTCATTCCCTTCTTCCTCAAAATGACCACGTGTTTTCTTGATCAAAGTGGATCAGAGTAGATCTCGTTTCAAAGAAATGAGGTTTGAATTGCTTTTTAATTAAACCAGATCTTCAATTCCCTTCTCTCTATTATTATCAATAACTCTAAGAAGTTCTACAGATTTTTTTTAAAGAATTAATTTTAAATTACAAAGTAATCAATTTATTGTTTTAGTGTTCAGATTCCAGGTAAGATAGAGGAAGCTCACTTTTCCCTGTCTCATTGAATACGACTATAAAACATGGACAAAAAATAATAAATTTTTGAAAACTCTAAAAAGTAGACTGCATCACACTGATTAGAGAACACCAGAATTATAAGAGCCAGCAGATTAGTGGTGAATTTACCATTTTTAAATTAAATTTATTGTGGCGACATTGGTTAATAAAATTACACAGGTTTCATATGTACAGGTCAATAATAC
Organism: Cynopterus sphinx; assembly: GCA_030015415.1. Classification (NCBI taxonomy): domain Eukaryota; kingdom Metazoa; phylum Chordata; class Mammalia; order Chiroptera; family Pteropodidae; genus Cynopterus; species Cynopterus sphinx. The sequence goes on from CM057384.1 coordinate 75,329,015, forward strand.
ATCATCTGTATATTACATTGTGTATTCACTACCCAAAGTCTGTCATCTGCCATCATATATATGACCCCGTTTACCATTATCTACCACCGCCTTCCCTCTTTCAAAGCCTCTGGTAACCACTAAACTATGGTCTCTCTCTGAGTTTTTGTTTGTCTTATTCATTTGTTGCCATCAGTTTTATATCCTACATGAGTGAAATCATATGGTTCTCAACTTTTTGTCTGACTTACTTCGCTTAGCATGATTATCTTAAGATCCAGCCATGTTGTCACACACAAATGGCAGTATTTCATCTTTTCTTACTCTTGAGTAATATTCCATCATATATATGTACCACATCATTTTTATCCAATCATCTATTGAAAAACACTTCAGTTGTTTTCATACCTTGGACACCATGAATAATGCTACTGTGAACATCAGGATGCATATATCTTTGCAGGTAAGTGTTTCCATGTTTTGGGATAAGTACCCTGAAAAGGTATTGTTGTATCATATGGTAAATCTATTCTTATTTTTTTGAGGAAACTTCATAATGTTTTCTATAATGGCTGTACCACTTTACATTCCCATCAGCAGTGTATGAGGGTTCTTTTCTCCCTACAACCTCTCTAACATTTGTTATTACTTGTCCTGTTGATGATAGCTATTCTAACAGGTGTGGGGTGGTACTTCATTGTGGTTTTGATGAATACAGATGCAAAAACCATAAAAAAAAATCTAGTAATCTAATACAACAATATGTTACAAAGATTACACATCATGATCAAGTGGTCTTCATTACAGGGCCTCAAGGATGGTTCAACATATACGAATCAATCAATGTGATACACTACATAAAATAAAAGATAAAAATTATATGATCATATCAATAGATACAGAAAAAGCTTTTGACAAGATATAGCACCCATTTATAATTAAAACATTTAATAAAATTGGTATGGAAGGAATATATCTCAACATAACAAAGGCCATATATGACAAACCCCTCAGCTAATATACTTAATGGTAAAAGACTGATAGCTTTCCCTTTAAAATCAGAAACAAGACAAGGATGCCTGCTCTTACCACTTTTATTCAATATAGTATTGGAAGTCATAGCTAGAGCAATCAGGCAAGAGAAAGAAATAAAAGGTATCAAGAACACTAATGTATCCAGATACCTAGAAGTGAGCACTGTGTTACAGATAGAACTACAAGAAAAACCTTTTATATCTGACTCAAAGAACAAAAAAATAGAACTTCTAATCCTCAGAGAAAATAAAGAAATGCCTCTGTTTTTCTCACTGTTCTCTCATGCTCCAGGCCCAACAAATTAATGGCAGGGGTAATAGTGCCAGCTGCAGTAACCCAAAAAAGTCAAAATTCTGAGGGAGGGAAACATTTCTCTCTGGTGGAGCTGTAATTCCAAGTGGGTGGGTGAACCCCCACTACTTTTTTCCTCCCCGCTGTCCCCACATCACTTGGTCCTGAAAGCAAGCTCAAAAACGGAAGTATCCAACAGAGTAGAATAACTAGAACACTAAATTTCTGACCTGAGGACTAAAGGAAAGTCACAAGGAACTAGAAATTTCCAGGTGATGATAGAAAAGAACTCAAAGAAACAAACCTCAATGTTGTTTATGAACTTTAAGGTGCATTGCCAGCTGCACAGGTGTAGATCTGACCCTAATTATCATGCCAAAGACTTTGAGAACTGCATTAAAGGGCAAACTACCATCCAGGTTCCAAACAAAGGACTAGATAGTACATAGCCAGGAAAACTCCAGAAAGCACTGCAAAATCTTCAAAATCTGAACTGGTATTATAAACATAGCCCATCAGGCTAGTTGAAATTTGTGGTCTGAATATAAACAGGCTGTTTTTCTACTAAAACATAAGTATCAATACTCTAAAACATAAGTATCAACAGGATTAAACAAAACCTGGAATCTCATGATATTTAAAATTTCCAAGATATAATTCAAAATTAACAGCACATGAAAGAACCAGAAAAATCTCAACTTATATGGGAAAAGATAGCAAGCATATGCCAAAACCAAGATGGCACAGATGTTGGGATAATGTGACAAAGACTTTAAAGGCAGCCATTATAAGATGCTTGATTTAGAAATCTTAAACACTCTTAAAATGCATTTTTAAATAGAAAGTCTGGGCAAAGCAATGGAATATACAAAGAACCAAATGGAAATTTTAGAATTGAAAATATCATAACTGGGGGGAAAAAACTAGTGAATTGAACTAAATAGCTGAATGGAGTTAACAGGTGAGAGTTGATAAATCTAAAGATAGACCAACAAAAATTATTCAATCTAAATAATACAGAGAAAATATTTTTAAAATGATTAGAGCCAAAGAAACTATGGGACAATATAAAGAACACCTGTGTAATCAGAGTTACAGAAAAAGAAAAGAAAGTGCAGGACTAAAAAGTATTTGAGGAAATAATGGCCAAAAAACATCTCAAACAAAAGGTCTCTATTTAAGAAACTTAGGGAGCCTGAAACAGGATAAATCCAAATAAATCTGTTTATATGTACCATAATCAAACCACTGTGTACGCTAAAATATATATATATATAAAAGCAATGAGAGAAAATAACATATTACCTATAGAACAATGACTTGAAAACTGGAGATTTCTCTTCAGAAACCACACAGCCTAAAAGAATACAACACAGCATTCTTAAAGCTCTAAAAGAAAGAAACTGTCAACCATATTCTATATCTAGTGAAAACAACCTTCAGGAATGAAAGTGAAATAAAGCCATTCTCAATTTATGTAGACATAGTATATAAGCAAACTGTAGTATATATGAGAGGAAATAATGTAGTAAGATCTCTACATTCCAATTAAATTAGAGTTGATCCTTGAATAACAAGTTTGAATGGCATGGGTCCACTTACACATAGATGTTTTTCATTAAAAACCTGTGCTGTTTTCAATCAGTGGTGCATAGTCTACAGATACAGAGCACTAACTGTATGTATTGATCTACACCATTTTATAAAGGGAACTTGAACATCAATGGATGTTGGCATCCATGGAGGGTCCTTTAACCAATCCTCCATTGATACTGAATGACAACTTAAGTTTTGGGGTAGTCAAGTTACACCCTGATTTTTGACTACATAGGCAGTCAGCACTCAACTTCGGCATTGTTCAAGGGTCAACGATAGTAAAATATTGATCCTAGGTAAACTGTTAAAGTATTTTATAATCACTAGGGCAACTACTAAAAAAATACAAAAAATATTCAAATCACAAAAGATAAATGAAAATGAATGTTTAATAATGTTCAAACCCAAAGAAGGTAAGAATGGTAAGATAGAAAAGTGGAAAACAGCAGAAACAAACAAAAAAAATAATTAAGTGATAGACCTAAGTCTAAATGGATCAAAAAATACATTACATTCAATTACTCCAAATATATGCATAAAAACATTGTTAGGATGGATAAACAAATATGACCCATCTATATTCCGTCTATAAAAAACTCACTTCAAATATAATAACATAGGTCAGTTAAAAGTAAAAGAATTGGCAAAGATATACTATCGAACACTAAGTACAAGTAGTTAGAATGGCTATATTGAAATCAGACAAAGCAATCTTTGAAGCAAAGAAGTTACCAGAGACAAAGAGGGTCATACATAATAATAAAAGTTTAGTTCACCAAGAAGATATACCAAACCTAAATTTTTGTGCACCTACTAGCAAGCAGAACTATAAAATACATAGAACAATAACTGACAGATTTATAAGGAAAAAAAAACATAAATCTACAATGATAGTTGGAGATTTTAACACGTCTCTCATTGATATATAAACTGAAATTCAGTAAGGATATACAATAACTGAATAACGTCATCAATATATTGGATCAAATTGACATTTATAGAACATCCACCCAACAATAGCAGAATATAATGCATCCTTCTCAAAATATTTGACTTTTTCTTGCATAGGTATTATAACTGCAGTCTTGCTGTATGCCTCTCACATGTTTTCTCTCAGGTTAGAAACTGAGGATTTTAGCTACACATTTCTCAACTGAACTGAGTACCTCTGAGAATTTCTTAGCTGTACTATTCTCCTCTAACTTAAACCACTTTCCTTCAGCCCCAAATCACAATCCTTCTACATCTACTAGGAACTATCAGTACCAGATAAAGAAAAGGTGAGAGGAGCATACAGAAAGTATTGTATTTTCCTACATAGCTCTATTTTAAATATTCCTAATTATTTTAAAATTTCAGAAATGTATATAAAACATATAATTATGAAAATAATTATAACCCACTTTTAAGTTTTAGATATAGAATGTTGTCTTAGAAACCTCCTCAGTGTCCCTCCCTAATTACATTTCTCTCCTTTCCTACTAGAGATAATCATCATTCTGATTTCTATGAAAAATTCATTCTCGTGTTTTGCTATTTATAAATCTCTAAATAATAGTTTGATTTTTCCATATTCTAAAATTTAAATCATATTGCATATATCATTTTGACTCTTTCATTCAATAATGTTTATCCATATTACAGGATGTATCATATAGTATTCCATTTTATGAAATACCAGAATGTAAAAATTCTACTATTGATGGACATTTGCACTGTTTCCAGTTTGGGTTACTATAAAATGGCTACTATGAATACATGATACCCAAATAAGACTTTTTTTTATAGTATACAAATAGAAGTGGGATTCCTAAGTCATAGGATATGAACATCTTTAATTTTCCTGGATAATGCCAACCCTGTTTTCCACAGTGGTTATATCAGCTTACAATCCACCAACAAAGTATTTCTATCTTCATATTCTTACAAACACTTGGTATTTCTGACAATTTAATTTCTGATAATTTGACATATATGTTATGAAAGCTCATTGTAATCTAAAACCACATTTTCTTAATTACTAATAAGGTTGAAAATATTTTTATACATTTATTAGCTACCTGAATTTCCTCTCTGGTCATGTAACACCTTTTAAAATTCTTTTGGAATATTGGGTTCTACGTTCACTATTTCCTGACAGTTTCTCTAAAAATAAAAATTTTCATTGATATTGGTTTTCTGATCTTTGTGGCCATTTAATATCACCTCCAAACTTTCACAAAAGAGATGTCAAGAGGCACCAAGTGTTCCCAACTCACTAACATATACAAGCCATTATATAAGCTCCTCTGGAATATTTGAAAGTCACCTCCCAAATGAACACCACCTCACCCAATCCTACCTTATTCTATTTCACCTTTACTTCTAAAGATGACACATCAGGATCTGAAGAATTCTGTAAAGTAAATATCTTGGAGATTTAAGTGCCATGTAAATAATTCATTATATATCCTTATCCTCTCATTATAGAGAGTAAAAAATAAAGACTCAAATGTTAACAGAACTAGATTTAGAATGTAGTATTATTTCTTTTAGGGATGGATAGTCTTGAAAATTCTAGATAAAATGGGAAGGTTATTTTTCTAATTATGAAAATAATACAAATTCACATATCAAATTTAAGAAATAAAAAAATACAAAAGAGAGAAAATAAAATTCATCCAATGTCCCACAAACAGAAAGTAACTACTGTATATTTCCTTGGAATAAACTTCTAAATCAGTATTTCTCTCTCTCTCTCTCTCTCTCTCTCTCTCTCTCTCTCTCTCACTATATATATGTATAGATTTGACATTTAGCTTATTTCTCTTTATTGTAAACAATATTATAAGTAAATACTTTTGACATATACCATCTTGCATTTACTTGATGTTTTTTCTTATGATAAATTCCTAGAAAAGAATTTCTCTGTCAAAATACATTTATATTTTAGTATTTTACTCTCATTAACAAACTTTCCTATAGGAAGTACCCATTTACTATAACAGTGCTGCTTTCCTCATACCCTTACCTATATCGAATATTATCAATCTTTTTAATATTTGTTAGTCTGACAAGCAAAAATGTGACTAGATTATTGTTTCGTGTGTATTTCTTTGAATACCAGTTATGTTGACATACTACACTTTGTGAAAATGTCTTTCTCTCCACATGCTTTAGCAGTGAGAATTAGGCACGTGACACAATGCAGTCAATTAGCAGCTTCTACCCAGGAAAATAAACATTGAGAGAGGGACATAAAGATAAGGGGTCAATTAGAAGTTCTACGAAGCAGCCACCAAGGAGTTAAGAGGTTAATAACATGGCATAAAGCAAATATTCAAACATATGAAGTATAGCGGCATATCAGCTAATTGTCGAATGGCATCAGGACCAGAAGTGGCAATGCCCAGTGACAATTAAGACAATGATATTCTGAGCAACCACTTCTTATTGAAAGATCTTGGCTATGCAGACTTACTTAGATCCTACCCAGTCCTGGCTGCTATCTTTCATGCTGATTAAGTGAGCCACCTGATACCTTCATCATCATATATTAAACAGAACTGTTTTCCATTTGCACTTCCACTTCCTGGTTAGTTCCATGACTTTCTTTCCCTCTACCTATTTCCAAATCTTCTACCATTTGATTACATATTTGTTATTTTTTTTGAACTAATACATAAAGCAATAAGAATATCTTCTCCCTTGTTTCTGTTATTAATTGCTATAACAAAATTTAACACATAATGTTCAGACATATATTTGGTGAATTTGATTCAGGAATTTATACTTAAGCAAGAATTAAATCTGGACTCAGAATTTTAGATATGCATTGCAATTTTATTTTAAGAGGAAAAATACAATTAACTGAAAAAGTAAATATTCATGTAACCTGTTAATAAAGAAACATGAAAACATTATTTAAAACAGATGCCATTCAACACAACATGTACATGTTGGAATCCTCAAGGGCATCGTTGTACTGGAAAGATAAGTACATAACTTTACAGAAAGTTAAGTTTTCCTCTTCAATATTATCAACTACCAAATGTCAGGAATTTTGAAGGAAGAAACTGAGTGATTTTACAATTAAAAACCCCACATGAAGCAAAATAATTTGCAAGTTTAATTTGACACTTATAGACATCTGGAGAAACATTTGGTAAATTTAGAGAAGTTCCACAGGATGTTTCAGAACTCCTTACTGAATATTTCTCTCATTAAAACCAAAAGCAAATCATTATTTAAACTGATATCATTTTTTTTCTCAGTAATTAAAATTAAAATCTAACTTTTAATAACATTTAACTGTACTTTATTTTTTTAATAATCATTATCTCCTGATAGGTACAAAATTCCAGAAAGTTATACCAGTTAGACATAAAGGCAAATTGACTTTACTCATTAACATTGTTAATTACCCTGCTCAAATAATCTTGGGCTTAGCTGTGTGATGTGCTTTGGCTAATGGAAGGTGAATGGATGTCAAGTGTAACCTAGCAGAAGCTTTGAGTGGTTCAGCTACCTTCCGAGATCTCTTATTTATACCATGAAAAAACTGTATGGCCCAAAAAGGAATTACTACTTTTTCCTGAAATCTAAAATGAAAAAGACACAGGGAAAAAGAGGACAGTTGTCACTGACCAACAGTGGCCTGAGCTGATATGTAACAAAAGCAACCAACATAACTATGTTGTTAAAGCAACTGAATTGGGGAGATATTTGTTATTCATCATAGCCTAATGCAAGCTTACTAGAACTGTGGCACTACTCTACCTTTTCACATCAGATAAGTCTATATATCATGTATTAATTGTTTAAAAAACTAATAATAATGAGAGCAAGCATCACTATCCCAATATTCCCAGCAGAATTATTTTTATTTACTGTAATTAAAACAGCTTAAGTTACATACTACTCCCTGCGTTAGGCTAGAAATACAGAATTATTTTAACTACATACTCCACTCCTGTAATCCAGAGTGGAAGTAGTTTATCTATAACTGCAAGGACCACTGAGTGGAAATTGAGGGCTACCGGAAACTGAGAAGAATAAACTATCAGAAGATATTTAACAAACATTTATTAATACTATAAAACATAATTTTTTCATGTCATCTTATAAACAATATTGAAACTTTTAAAGAAAATGTACCATAGTTTACATTTGAAAATGTTTAAAAATTGATAGAAACATAATTTAGATTACTGGTCACTGGTTTTAATAAGAGTAAAAAAGTTAAATTTCATAATAGCAGGATGATATATAGCATTCAAACAATATAAATTATTTTGAAGGTTATTGGGAAAAAATACTAATGGATTTAAAAGATATTCCAAGTTTTATATCCAGTACACACTTAACTACTAAAGGGCTACATGGTTATTTTGAGACAGAGTCACTAAAAAATATTCTTTAACTGCTGGGAAGGTTATGAAGAAATCTTGATGTTTGTACACATGTCTGAGTCGGTGGTGCATTTCAAATAAACTAGCTAATGGAAATAGCTAACAGAGAACAGCGCATCACTTACATCTTCAAAACATATATTGTCTTACCCAAAAGTAAATATACACGCATCATGCAGTATATCTATTTTACTTTATTTGCTAATATTGGCCAGAATAAGAGTGTGTTAGTTTTTCTATTTTTAAATTTACTAGAGATTGAGATATTTTAATTATATTTTTCTGTTCACAGAAAAAAAATAGATAAGCATAAAATCAGAAGAGGTGAGTGGCAAAATATTTATATAAACTTAAGGAATTGATGGTATCTCATGAATGGGAGAGTTATAAGTCAGATGAGGTACCATTAAGGATGAAAAAGGATAGAAATGTAGGTGGTAACAGTAAAAGCAAGTAGAAAAGTAGGTGCCTTACTCCCCTACATGAATTAAAAACTGGGAATAATGACTTGATAGGAAGAAACTGAAAGCTTTTTTTCTTATATTACATCAAATTTTTTCTTCTCTTTCTCCAGGAGATTGTAAAAATTTTTCATTAAAAAATGTCAAACCAGTGATATATAGTGGTCATATATTTCTAAAAAGCCCATAATTGTGAAGAAGTCCATAGGTAGAAAAATAGAAAGAAGAATGTTATTAACATAGCCTTTCAGGATATCTTTCTAACCTTTCTCCATAGAAGAAAAATAAAACAGAATTTGTAAAAATGTCTTCCATCCTTCAAAAATTCCCTTCAGTTAAATTATTAGTAAAAATGAACTCAGTTACATCATATACTGTGTGCATCAACTTTTTTTTTTCTGTTTCAACAAAGCAAAAAAAAAAAAATTTAGACAAAAGTAGAAAGGGAAGGCAAGTAATTTTGTTGTATTTTTCCCCTTTGGGGATTAGATTAACTCACAATAAAAACACAGATACAACAGAAAATATATGCCCATTGTTGTGGATGCTGCTATAACTTTAAGAGATTACCACACTATATAATTTAATTTGTACTTCATAATTGCCTGATGTCAGGTATCATAACCAGAAATATAAGCAGAAATCAAAATTTCTTGGCTTCTCTTACCACTGAAAAGTTTTCCTTCTTTGCAATCTTTTTCCTCTGTAAGCTTTTTTTTCTTGAAATCATTTGTGAAAGGCAGGTGGATTTTCTTCTGAGAACAGAAGTACCATGTTGCACAGCTCCAAGAGCTATAATTCAAAATGTTGCAAAAGCCTGAATATAGATTTGTTGAAGTTCCTAGAAATCCAGAGGGCACTATTCACATAGAAAACAATGTGAATGCTGTCCCTTGGGCTTTATAGACACACTAGTACTGCTTGGGACATACTACTTAAGCCCCTCAAAACCCTGAGGCCCAAAGAAATAAAAAAGCTCCAAGACCCTAGTTTTACCACCTCTCTCCTTCTAGCGGTACAAAAAAAAAAAAAAGTCTGGGTTAAGGAGAGAAGTCACTGAGCAAAATTTTACATCCTAAATCTAATAATTTAATCCTTTCTCTTTTTTATCCCATGGCTATTGCTTTGGCAAAACAGTTGATAAAAAAGTTACAAATAAATAACAAAAAATAGCAGGTCATTCTGCTTATGGGTAAAGGCAAATTAATAGATTTATTAACCGAGTAAAGAAATTTTAGCCAAAGAATTGGGAATTGTAGAATAGAAAAGGACCATTTTATTCTATAGCTTTAATTTACAGGTGAAAAAAATTGAAGCTGAAAGAGAATTAGAGATCATAAACTAAGATTCTAGTGTCTAACCAAATTCAACCAGAAAAACTCTTCTATTGTACTTAAAAATGCTTCTATGTAAGATTCCTTCAGCATACAACATTGCAATTATCCAGTGTAATATTGCCTTCCACCCAAACCAGGGCACACCTGCCTCCCAAGAGAAGTTCTAAAAGAGGTACTACAAACAGAAGGACAGTGATCCCAGAAATGAAGACCAAAGCAAGTGAAAAATAAATAGTTATATAAACCAATGATGTTTTGGTAATTAAAAATATAATTAAAATATACAAAATCAATTACATAAGTGTGGGGATATGGCATTAAATGGAAATGAAATGTTTTACAGTTCTTATATTCTCTGAGGAAACTAAGAAATTGAAATATACTTAAACATTAATGAGGTAAGTTGCAAATTCCAATTCCTAGGGTAATCCCTAAAAGAATAGAAAAATCTATTACCAACTGAGTAGAGGGAAAATAAATTCTTTAGATGTTTCTTCTGCTATTTGCTTTCATATTTCTAAATAATTTGTTATATTTATAGGGCAGTTTTATAAATTTTACAAACTATCTATTAAGTGACTTTTATGCTACCTTAACACTTTTATCCCATCAACACACCATTTCCCCTTCTTGCATCCTCCCAATATAGTTATCTCATAGTTCTGATATATTCAGATTTAACATTATTATCACTATATAAATAATGTTAGTTGCTGAACCAAGTTTATTGATATTGCATTTCCTCTTGTTCTTTGTCTTTTTTCTGGAATAATAATGGCCTCAATTTTCCTGTGTGTGGTTCTCTACCACATCTCTAACTCTTCATAAAAGAAATCAGTTCTGGGGAATGAGAATTGGGGATAGATAGGAACAAAGTTACATTTCAAAACATTTAACAACAAATAACATATACACATCAATTAATCTACTACTCTCTGCTCACAAACAAGCAAGAATGCCCATGCCAAGTAGATACTAAGTAAGGTATATCCACTGGACTTAGCCCTGGAAGGAGAATTTGAAGGAAGCACTGGGCTTAGAAATGGCTATTGCTTTATTACAAGCCTTGGAGTACTACTACATGACCTTTTCAACAATACATATGGATTATGTCAAATAAAAATGAAAATTAATTTTAAAAATAAATGTATTTGGTTATATTTAATCCTTTAAACCTAGCAGATATATGTGAAGCTGAAAAATTCACCTGCTGACAAATATACAAAAAATAAAATACTATCAAGTATTTGAACAAAAGTCCATGAGCGGGGGGGGGGGGGAAGTATTTCTGCTGTGTAACAGGATTGTTCAACAACCAAGGGGCTTATTTTCTAACAAATAAATATTTTACCTCTGTTTAGAGGCAGAGGCTGAAAAATATATATCAAATTCTTCTCGACAAAGTGACTTGAACTAAAGAGAAAAGACAGTTGTCCTCTTGAGGAGACTGTTAAGTAATTGCACCCCGTTAAGTGTTAATTTTTTAACAGGCACTGCTTAAATGTAATGTAGTATCGTCCTTATACTTAATAAGGTCTCTGAGTTGAGAGTCTCTGTGCCAAATTTTCCACAAATTCATTTAAATTGGATGGAGTTACTATACCTCACCCAAAACAAATAAAGATAGACATGCTATTTAGTAACTGTACGGGGCACCACATTAATTATGTTTCTTAATTTCCCTCAAGATAACATTTGTCAATAATTCTATTTTACTAAGATGAATAGGAGGCAAGGGCATTACATTTAAGCAGCAGGCTGCTGATAAACTGATTTGGAGACTAGAGACAAAATTAGATCACAAAACTATGAACTAGAGGAAGTATCTTCCTTTCTGTGAAATACAGAAAAGAGAAGCCAATCATCTATTTTAACATTGCATTCTTACTGGGAAAATAGAGTATCTATGAATACAAAAACTTTTACAAGTTCTCAGTTAAGAAAGAGTTTGTTTTTAATGGACTATCAAAAGTTTTCCTCTTATCTTTTTTGTGTTTAAGGGCAAAACTAAGGAAAAAAAGTTTCAGAAATGAAAAGATATAATTGGACATTGAAAACTATGAAATTTGCTTTAGAAAAAATATTAAAACTGGGTATCAGGCAATAAATAGAAATATGTTAGCAATATGTTTATGAGTTAGAAAGTCATATAAAACTATTAGACCTTAAATTATTTTATTCAATTCAAAAAATATTTAAAAGAGGGATTAGCGATATAAAATGTCAATGTTCTGCCCTTATGAAAAATAAAATTTGAAAGCAAAGACAGACACATATGCAAATATTTTTTAAAATAACAAAATAATTATGGCTCTGTGGTCAATTCTGCCTGGGGCTGGATCAGGAATGACTTTATGTAAAAGAAGTCAATTTGAAATCTGTATGAATGACCATTAAATAGATACAGGAAGAAAGGCAGATGGAACAGCAAAAAAGATCAAGGTACACAGCATATTAAAGGAAGTACAAATAGACATGACTAGAATTTGACAAAATTTGTTTTAAAAGGACACATATTGAGATAAAATAATAGTCTAATACATTTGTTGCTGTTTCCTGATATTTCTCAAAAAATGAGATCGATAACCCATTCTATTAAAATTACGGTTCCAGTTCATGTTTACTTGTGGGCTACATTTGGCAGAGTTACTGCACCCAAAATAGAAACCCTATTACCTAACTTATATGGCAATATTTCCTCCTTGACTGTAATCACACACTTACCAAAAGAATCTTAGGCACTAACTCAAAACAGAAGTACATGCAATCAGAAGCCTTTACGAATTTGACCACATATTTTCTTCTTTTTCATATCTTGTGCCAACTTATACCATGTTATCAAAATATGAAATGAACTGAGCAAAACTAAATTTGAAACAGTTATTTTCCACAACATCAACCATAACAATCAAGAAATAATTATTGTCTTCATGCATTAAAATGCTATTTCAGAGATTTTTAAGAACTACAAAAATTGTACCCATTAGAATAAGTTGAGAATGGTTCTGGGTACTAGTAAGCACAGATACAATAAAAAAAATTATTTTTATGTATTTATTTAAATAATATAAAATTTATAAATATATTTAAACATAATATTATAAAGGTAAATCCTTTTTCAAGTGAATAAAAATATACTTAAAAGTTTTGCATAATACTTGCTTGTTATTATGGCTCTGTTTTCCTTCCTGCTTTGACATATTGCAGTCAATATTTGTAATTTCACATGATAAATTCTCTTTTCTACATTGTCAATAAATATAAAATATCAATGAAAATTTCACTGAATCATAAGAGATGCATATTCTGGCTATTGCTTAGATAAGAGAATTCAGGTGATTCCCAACTTCCCATCTTTTGATAGCTGGATTTTCAATCCTTGCTTTTGTGATTTTGTTCTTATAAGATCTTCACAAATCTCATATTTATAATTATACTGACTGATAATGTCAGCACTCCTGATTCTGAATGATGAAAACTATTTCTCTATTAGCATGTACAATTTTAAGCCTTTCAGAAGCATTCATCTTTTTAAAATGTTTTCAATAATAGAGACCCCATATTTGAATGCCAATATTTGACAGTCCTGGTGTCTGAAAGGCCTTCAAAAATAACCATATGTGTATTTATTTTGGTTCTGAGGAAATAATGTTCCAATCATTACTTCCCTTGTACTAGGAATTTCCAGCTATAGAAATAACAAAAGAACATAAATTGACAACCTTTAAATCCACACCTTCTGAATAAATTGTCAACACAAATATCCAAAACAAAATTTAAGAAGGTAAAAATATTTCTCATATTTTAAATGTGGATTTAGATCATTAACCTTGCATCCAAATTGTAGAACATTTGCCAAAACTTCCTAGAGTTTAAGAAAACTAATTTCACATAGGCAAGTAATGAACATATCAACTTATATTAATTTGCAAACTGCTTTTTACCCCAAATTGCTCCCTATTATAAATACTGCCAATTTAAAAGTATAAGGAAAAGGAGTACAGTTTTGTATTGTTTGCATTAATTCACTGCCTGGGTGAATTTATTGCTGGATCCCAGCAACACAAAGAACAAAATAAGCTTTGGAAAGTAAATCATCTATTCATTATCAGATATTTATAGAAATAAGTTTGTATTTTAATATTTAAACAATTATGTTCTCATCTGGAATCATCTGAGAATTAGAAAAATAAAAACTCTTGCCAAAATCTGAAGAGAGCCTATTAGGATAGCTGTCAGTCATGATACTTAGAAGCATAATACAGAAAGGATTTATCTCTCTGACCAAGGAGAATCAAGACTGTGAAATGCTCATCTTTCCTCTAAGCCAGCTTAAGAGGCGAGGGTGCCCACACTCTCACCCACAAACAATAAAAAAGAAAATGGTACTCAAAGAACCTTTTTAGTGACGTATTCTCATAGGCTATTTTATTGTTTTTCTACCATAAAAATTAATCAAAATCTACTTAAAACTGAACTATAACTTAAAAAAAAAAGAGAGAGATGAAAACTGCTTCGAATTTCAAAATTTAATTCCAGGTGCCAAGATCCATGAGTTCAATGGTAATATTTTAAGAAGACATAAAATATTAAAATAGAAAACTAAAAAAAATTACTGATATAACTAAATGGTCAAGGAAAATACTATGAAAGTAATTAATGTTATAAAAGGAGTCAAGGAAACCTAAAGTTCTAAACTTTATTATAAGCATACACTAACAATCAGAGATTAGGTTCAAGATCATTTTTATATGGTTATTTTACTGAAATTTGTAAAGAAAGTGCCTGTATGTTCTCTTGTACTAGTACAGGGAACACAAATAAAATAGACAGGCCCCATAACCTCAATAAAACTATCATCCATTCTTCTCATTCTTCAAGATCTAAAAAAATGTAGATACCTAAAGACACCTCTATACTCCAACATTATGACTGGTATTTTTATTTCTCAAAAGTAATAAAGTTACTTTCAATTAATAAGAAAAGGAGAAAAGGAAGAAGAAAAAAAGAGAGAAGATGAAAGTGAGGGGGAGAGGATAAGGGTGAAAAAGAAAGAAAGAACTTTATCTCTAAACAAGCAAGTATGCTAAGATTTATGAAAAAAATGTAAACAATAATGTTTGCTTTTACTCAGTTTTTCCTACCAAACATCTCCCAAACAGGACAAATACAAAAGAATTTAGAAAAAAAAAATCTTCAAATTTATTTTTAAAGAGCTATCTTTATGAGCGTAAAATGTTGTCAAGCTGTTCAAATAAATGTTTAAGCACAATTTAAAGTTTAAATGCCTTAAAAAATCTTTTATTACACTTTGGCATTAGAGAATAGCAAACCACCAATTTATATATTGCCATTCAACAACTTAAAGAATTTTAAGATTTTATCTTTAATAAAGATATGTTAGCAAAAATATTTGAACTCTTCTAAAGAAACAAAATTTGAAAGAATATTTTGGAAATCCTCAATGGCATTAGGCTAATATTTTTAATATTTAATGCTAATTAAAAAACAAAACTCATGTTAGTAACAAGATTTTTCTTATTTGAGAATATACTTTAATTTTCCATTGTGATTAAATTATTTAAAAGTCATTTTATTATAATTATATATAGTATTTGATCCATTTTTCTGTAACATGGACCCATGAACAAATGATAAAAATTAAATCATAGAATAATTATAATTACTAAAATGAAAATGATCCCTGAAATTAGAGCTAAATATTCTTTAGCTAATGAAGCGCATGGGCAGCTGTAAAATAACCAGTGATTCAAAATTTGTCAAAAGTAATTGTTAATATTAAACCTTAGACATCACCACATGTCAAATTGATGTCTTCTAATCATAGCAAGCTCACCCAATTCTTTAGTCCTCCCTCTGGTTCAGCACACTACTTATTAAATGATGCATAAGACATGCTTAACACATACATTTTAAAAAATACTTTTTAAAGACTAAAATAATAATTCCAGGGAAAACATAAACTGATTTATTGAGGTTTTTGTGTCATGTCAAGACAGACAGACATAACCTGGCAGTGAGAAATGTGATTTGTTATGCTTAAACTCATCTTACCTATAAAAATACAATGGGCATAGAAATGATGTTGAATACTTTATATGCCTCTTAAAAATTACCCCTACAGTGTAAAGGAGTTACAAACATGCCAGCATAAAGAAACATTCAGTTTTGTTTTTTCTGATCAAGCTTTGCTTCTAGGCAAAATAAAGACTATATGTAATGGAATATTAGAGAATGATGGCAGTGTTCTAAGAAAGGAACATGATATCCCTTCCAGATCTAGATTGAAATGTGTGAGTAACAAACAAACAAAAAAAAAGAGAAAACTAAAAACTTAGGGCTCATTCTCTCATTTCTTTTTTTGTTCTATAATCAATTGCTTCTTTTTGAACTATTAACTCATACCATTCGCAACACCCATTTTTTAGACAACACTATTCTCAAAGATTCTTCTGAAACAGAGGAATTTAAAACTCATTAAAATAATATATTTCTCGTTCACTCTCTAATGATCCCCCTGATTTTTAGTTTATTTTGTCCTCTGATCAACCCCTATACATGGCTAATAGTATTGTATAATGTTCCTCCAATGATTTTATATCATTATTACCCTTTCAGACAAAATCACACATACCAACATTCACATTATAGGAGAACTAGAAGAGAAAGAGAAAGAACAAAGAATTGAAAACCTATTTAAAAAATAATGACAAAAGACTTCCCTAAACTGGAATAGGAAATAGACACACAAGCCTAGGAAGCGCAGAGAGTCTCAAACAAGATGAACCCAAAGAGGGCACACCAACACACACCATAATTAAAATACCGAAGAAAAAAGACAAAGAATCTTAAAAGTAGTGAAAGAAAAGCAATTAGTTACATACACAGGAGCTCCTATAAGACTCTCAGCTGATTTCTCAAGAGAAACTTTGCAAGCCAGAAGGGATTGTCATGAAATATCCAAAGTGATGAAAAGTAAGGACCTGTGACCAAGATTACTCTATCTAGCAAAGCTATCATTTAGAATTTAAGGACAGATAAAGACTTTCCCAGACAAGAAAAAGCTAAAGAAGTTCATCACCACCAAACCCAAAATTATAAGAAATGCTAAAGGGACTTCTTTAAGAAAAAGAAACTTTTTAGTTTGATATATATAGTCCTATTCATTTACTTCAGCTTTTACTTCTCTTGACTTTAAGGTCAAATTCATAAAAATCTTCTCTAAATTCAAGGTCCATGAGTTTAGCACCTATGTTTTCTTCTATGGGATTTATTATTTCAGGCCTTATATTTAGGTCTTTGATTCATTTTGAGTTAATTTTGGTGTATGGTGACAGCAGTCTAGTTTCATTCTGTTGCATGTGACTTTCCAGTTTTTCTAGCACCATTTTTAAAGAGGTTTTCCTTGTTGAATATTACTTACCTATATATAAAAAGCATCTGCATAGCAAAAAAAAAAAAAAACATCAGCATGACAAAGAGGTTATCAGAGGGTTATCTGAATAGAAGATATTTGCAAACAGTGCCCTGATAAGAGGTTAATATCAAAAATATACAAAGAACTCATACAAGTCAACAATAAAAAAAACAAACAATCCAATTAAAAAATGGGCAGAGGACCTGAATAGATACTTCTCCTAAGAAGACATACCAACATCCAAAAGACATATGCAAAGATGCTTAACTAGCTTTTAGAGAAATGCAAATCAAAACTATAATGCAAAACCATCCCACACCTCTTAGAATGGCTATCATCAACAGGACAAGTAATAACAAGTGTTAGGTTGTGGGGGAAAAGAAACTCATATACACCACTGGTGGGAATGTAAATTAGTACAGCCACTATGGTAAACAGTATGAAGTTTCCTCAAAAAACTAAAAATAGGATTACCATATGACCCAGCAATCTCTCTCCTGGGTATTTACCCCAAATCCTGAAAACATTTATCTGCAAAGATAAATGCACCCTGATATTCACAGCAGCATTATTCACAATGGCCAAGATATGAAAACAACTGAAGTGTCCTTCAATAGGTGATTGGATGTGTGTGTGTGTGTGTGTGTGTGTGTGTGTGTGTTTGTGTGTGTGTGTGTGTAATAATGGAATATTACTGAGCCACAAGAAAAGATGAAATATGCCATTATGACCATTTAGATGATCTTGAGATAATCATGTTAAGCACAATAAGACAGACAGAAAAAAGTTGAGGACGTATGACCTACTAAGATTTTGGATATAAAAGTGAAAGCAAAAAATGAATAAGACAAACAAAAAGATTCATGGACATGGTCAACAGTTTCATAGCTACAAAGAGAAGAGGGGAAGTAGATAAGTGTAAATGTGGTCAAATATATGATGATGGAAGGAAATTTAACTTTAGCTGGTGAACAAACAGTGCAATATACAGATGATGTATTATTGAACTGTACACTTGAAACCTATATATTTTATTAATTAATGTCACCCTAATAAATTTAATAAAAATTAATAATTTATCAGAAAAATATAAAAATATAATTAATAAAACGGCAATAACTACATATTTATCAATAATTACTTTAAATGTAAATGGATTAAATGCCCTAATCTAAAAACATAGGTGGCTGAATGGATAAGAAAACAAAATTATATCCATATCATGTTATATGGATATACTTCCTACAAGAGACTTACTTCAGATCCGAAGACACCACAGAAAGTAAAGAAATAGAAAAAGATATTTCTGAAAATAGAAATAAAAAAAAAAAGCCAGGGTACAATACTTACATCAGACAAAATAAACTTTAAAACAAAGTTTATATAGCAAGAGACAAAGAAGTACCCAGTAATTCCACCTCTGGGTATTTTTCTGAAGAAATCCAAAACACAAACTTGAAAAGACATATGCATCCATATGTTCATTACAGCATTATTTACAATAGCCAAGATATGGAAACAACTAAGTGTCTACCAGTAGATGAATGGATAAAGAAGTAATACATATATACAACAAAATATTACTCACCTAAATAAAGAATGAAATCTTGCAATCTGCAACATCAACAGACATGTAGAGGGTATTACACTAAGTGAAATAAGTCAGACAAAGACAAACATATGATTTCACTTATATGTAGAAACTAAAACAAAAAAAATACAGAGAACACTTTGTTGACAAATGGGAAAGGAATAGGGGAGTTGGGTGAAAAAGATGAAGGGATTAAAAAGTACAAATTGATAGTTATAAAATAGTCATGGGGATGTAAAGTATAGCACAGGGAATATAGTCAATAATATTGTAATAACTATGTGTTGTGTGAAGTGTACTAGACTTACCAGTGTGATTGCTTTAAGTTATATAAATGTTTTATCACTGTGTTGTACACTTGAAACTAATATAATGTTGTATCTCAAGTACAATAAAAAATAAAAAATTATTACATAAAAAGAAATTATGTGTTTATAACAGATAAAATAATTCAGCAACAATGTATATGAGATTAGAACATGCATTTTGACATTCAGACGTTATCTTAATGGCAGCTCTATTTTACCAGCACAATACTACTAAACAGTGAAACTTTAGGTGATCACTTGATATCGATGAGATTACAAATGTGTATGCAAATCTTGGAATTAAAATTATAACCCATAATGTTATTCCATTAATTTTTTAGATTATAAAAATAAAACACAGAAAATTTAAAATTCCTTGATAGTACTCATGGACCATGAAATTGCATTCTCTGACCACAGTTTGAGAAACAGTACACTATACATTCTGAGGATTAAAGGATTGAGAGGCATAAATAATTTTGATGTGAGAATGAACTAGAAAGAGGCAGGCTGTAGCTCAGATGTCAGTGAACCAGACATCTGTGAGAAGTCTCATTTCACTGAAAATTTCATCTCTCAGCTAGGTGATGAAGCTTTGAGGGACTGTTTTTCTGGACTTAACTTTGACCAAAAGCAAGAACTGGTTCATGAAATTCAAGTGACAGGAAACTTGGGAGTAAAGTCAACTTGTCATCTTAGTGCTTGAAATATCCAAGAAAGGAAACACTCAGTACAGTCTGACAGGTGCCTCATACTTTAGAAAGTCAAATTTCAAAAATTTTAGAGGGGAGATCTGCGTGATTCCAAGACCTCAGTCTGTTAAAAGGGCTGGAGGCCTTGAAAACAAATTCTGATAAGAAAATTATAAAGGTAAAAACAAAAGGGAAAGATATATAAAGAAAACTGACATAGCTACATACATTTTCCTGCATGCACTTTAATAGAGGATAAAGGAAAAGATTTTATTTTGAACACCCTCTGTGTGAAAATAAGACGCTAAGTTGTTCTCATAGAGGTATTTTTATATCCATTTTACTAAGGAGAAAATTGAGGCTCAAGGAGATTAAGAAGAGTACAGAAATATAAAATCCAGTATGGTTACTAAGATAACCAAAGATAATTAAAGGATCTGTCAGCCATGTGCAAAGCATTTTTAAAAAAAGAGAAATTGTTAATTCCATACCTGACTCTAATTTCTTATTAACCAAAAAGAGTAAGTAAGCATAAGTAATGCTCATATTTTCTATGATAAAAACATATATTTACATTAATATGGATAAACCATATACAAATTAAAGATACTAGATGGCTATACCAATAATAAGTGGTAAATTTAAGTGTCTATGGATAAATTATATTCTATATATATTCACAAACATGTCAATAGGATTATCCCCTTTCTCAAAAGTAGGATTTAACAAAAAATATCAGTTGATTCCCCGGTAACTATCAATTAAGAAGATTCTCTCTTTAGAATCTAAACTGAGAGCCTCAGAAATAATAGTGACAAGTCATATAAAGGTAAGTAGTAGAACTGAAAAGTCATTTTAAGTCAAGCCATAGTCAGTATTATGGCAATTGTGAACCATATGCACACTGATATCATGAAGGAGCAAAAGACTTAAGTAGCCAAAGGGTGCCTGAGAGCAGCAAGATAATAAGATATGCATATAGAGAAAAGTACAAATGAAAGACCAGATAACCCAGGAAAGACAGGAAGTAGCCTCAGATACATCTTTTCAAATCCAGCCCTTAATTATCCAGGCTGCCCTTAGCTTCTCACCTTTGGATACCTAAATGAGATACCATGTGTAATGGATACCTACTGAGCTGTACATCACCTCTAGTTCTGGAAACTCCACTCTACCTCCTATCCACATGCTTAATGGAATATTCATGTTCATACAATATAGCCCCATTTCCTGACAACACTGATTAATCCAGACATGGAAACCTTAACCAAGGAAACAAAAACACTTTCTGTATGGAATAAAGGATAAGAGATTTCAACTTAAAATAGGCCAATTTATTAAATAGAAAAGATATAAATTTGAAAGTTAGTAGTAGTTATCTACTTCTGAACTAGAAAACATAGAAATATTTGCAAAAAGGAGGAAGAGAAGAAAAAAGGTGTTATGAAGAAAACGGAGATAACAAATGGAGACTACTTACTGAGTGAGTTCTCTTCAAATGGACTAATATGTGGTTCATTTCTGAAATATAACTGTATCCTTTCCCTTATGGTACCACAAGACAACCCCATATATTTACAGCACCAATATAAGCAATATATACTAAAAAATTATATAGATGTTATTTTTCTGATTTCCATGTAAAATTAAAATGTACATACTAAAAATTACACATCAGAAAGCATTCCATCAATTCCCAGAAAAATTCCAGACATGTAATTAGACAGATGGCTCATGAACACCTAGAAAAGGAAGTGGTAATCACCAAGAGCCACTTTAAGTTCACTAAGAATAAATTATACCAAATTAATTAAATTATATAGACTCAGTGAATCTGAATTTCAATGAGGCATTTAATGCAGTGTTCTGTTGATGTCTTTTTGGACAAGATAGATGCGGAGAGGATGTTAGCAAATTATGTGGATATGTGTTGAGCGATTATTCTCAAACCATGATTATTATATGTCTCATTTTTTAACCTGTTGTGAGCCTAATTCATAATTCTGAGTTAAAAAAAATAGGTATAGATATAGAAAGACACATGTCAATTTGGACAAAAAGTCAAATACTGAATGACAATGACACTGAAAAAATCAATATTTTTTTCATTACAAGGGCTGGAACAATCAATCAAGTTGAGCAAGAAGGAATTCTAGAAGATAAATATAAAATATAATACTTGTGTTTAAAAAGTCAACCTCATTAATACAAAATAACAGAGACTATGAACAGGAAAAAAGTATCCATGTCCTTTGAGGAATGAGACTATCTGTACCTTGTAATTCCATATTCACAGATCCTAACATAATTAATTCCTGGAACAAAACAGATGCTAAAGTAAGTCCATTTTTTAAATTAAGATTTAATACGAACACACTTATAATGTATTTACACAAAGACAGCATTTTAGCAAGGAAGCCAACAATATCCCTCTACCTTACACTGATAAGGACATATTTGGAGCACTGTGTCTGTTTGGGAACCATATATCAAGAGAAGCACTGATAAACTGTAGTGGTTCCTAGATGGAAATAAACAAGACGGTGATAAAACAGGAATCTTATATTAGTCAGAATTCCCCAGAGAAACAGAACCAATAGGATATCTATATCTAATTCTATATTTTTCTATCTAGAGAGAGCACATGCAAGAGCGAGAGCAAGAGAAAGGAGAGTGAGAGCAAGAGAAATTGGCTCATGCAATAATGCAATTGTGGAGACTGGCAAAAGCTGCAAAGTAGGCTGGCACATTGGAGATCTAGGGAAGAGCTGATGTTGAAGTTCAAGTATGAACTCAGTCTGCTGGCAGAATTTCCTCATTCTTGAGGGAAGTCAGTCTTTTTCTTAGGGCCTTCAACTTACTAGATCAGGCTCACTACATTGTGGAGGGCAATCTTCCGTACTCAAAGTTTCCTGATTTAAATGTTACTTTCATCTAAAACATATCTTAAAGCAATATTTAGGTTAGTGTTTGACCAAATATTGAGTGCTATGCCCTAGCCAAATGACTCATAAAATTAACCATCACAACTCCATTGACATATGATAAATGATAAAGAGGAAGAGAGATATTTAACTTGGAAAAGAGAAAAGTAAAAGAGATATATAGCACCTACTTTAAATTGTTTCAAATTTCAAAATAAAGAGGGAATAGACTCAACTATTATAACTTTATCTTGAGATGCAGGGTAAAAATTACAAATGAATCTAAAGAAAATTGTTTTTAACAGCTAAACTAATTTAGTAGGATACACATTAAAGAAAGAAATATGTGGTAAGGTCTTAATTCTCAAAGAAATGTACAATTTAATTGTACAGACAAAAATTCACATGTAAAGTAAAACAATTTAATTAATTAACCAAATATTTATTAATTACCAGATACTTTTCTATACATTTATCATCATCATCATCATCATCATCATCATCATCATTATTTATTAATGTGTCAGGTACTTTTCTATACATTAGCAATAAAACAGAAAAGAAGAAAATTCCCCTGCCTTCCAAGAAGCTTATGTTCTAATGGAAAGATACAGAAAATAAATAAAATATGTAGTTGTAACACACAATGTGTTAAGTGACAACTTCAAGGGAGACTGAGGAGTTTGGCCCTTAGTTTAAAAATCTATGTGTGATTTTTTTTCAGGCCTGAAAATAGTCAATTACAAAGGCTTTACCTGGCAGCCCTTATGAGGAAAAGCTGCCCTTCCACACCAAACTTGGTGCATAGCGAGTACACTGCAGTCTGAAGGGAGTTGTATTCACAGTCTCAGGCCTCTTTGGCCAGCTATGCTATTATGTATATCTGCATACTAAGCCCAGGCACCTTTATTTCAAGGCTTCTTTACCAGAAGCCTTCAGTTGAGGTTTATTCCAGGTTCCACTGCCTACAACTTTTTATGGTGGATGGAGGTAGGGGAACTTAAAAACACTTTTTTCCCTGTATGAATCCATATTCAATACTTTTCTATCTTTAGTCTTTTTTTCTTCCCTTCCCCTAAAGTCCACAAAACTGGGCATTTTCTCAGCAGTCAGACAACCTCCACTTCTGTGCAATTCTACCTGACCATTTTCCATGGGGAAAATGGAACAGGAGGGAGTCCAAGTTTTCATTGGTTGAGCTTCTGGCTTATACTATAACAGTTAAGTGATTACATTTTTTACTGTTATTTTCATTTTGCCTTGTTGTCTCAGTTGGCTACTCTGACACTTGACAGCTCAGCTCTCTCCAGATCAGCTGAGCTACAGGGAGAAACAATCTTAGTCAATTCCAGCTTCTTAAACAGAATAATACTGACTGGATGATTAAATAACAAATATTTATTTCCCAGTTTCATAGGCTAGAAATCTGATATCAAGGTGCCAGCATGATCAGGTTGTTGATAGAGGCCCCCTTCCTGATTTACAGGTGGCCATATTCTAATTGCATCCTCATATGAAAGTGAGATTCTCTTTCCTGTATCTCTTTTTAAGAGACACTAATTTCATTCACGAAGCCTCCACATTCACGACTATATTACTTCCCAAAGGCCTGACATCCTAGTATCACACTGTGGGTTAGGATTTCAGCATATGAATTTTGAAGGGACACAGCATTCAGTCTATAACACAAAATAAAATTTAAAAAGGAGAATAGGCAGGGATAGAGGAGAAGATACCATAATGTAGTCAGGAACCTAAGAATCAGTACTTAGTACTGATTCATACAGGTGAAAAAGTGTCTTTAAGATCCCCTACCTCCATCCACCATAACGAGTCACAGGCAGAGGAACCTGAAGAAAGCCTCAGCTGAAGTAAACACATGAAAGAAGTGAACAGTAAAGACAAAATCCCTGAAGAAGATATAGGTCTTGGCCAGATGTTGAATATCCATCTAAAATGGTATAGAAGAGGGCTTCCTTCCACAGTTTTTCCAGTCTAAATAGGACAAAAAAAAAATAATAGAAGACTGTGAGAAGCATTGTGACATAAGAAATATCAGTATGCTCTAGAGAAACAAAGCAGGAGAGACAAATTATGATGGAGTTGTCATGATAGACATCTCAGAAGACAAGATGGTTAATCAGAAATTACAAGAATAAGAAAAAGGATAAGGGTCAGCAAGGGTTCTATGATGGGAAAAAAGTCAGTGTTCAGGTAGGAAAGTCATCATGTTGCAAAACTCTAGGGGAGTCTTCACATCATGCAGTGCACAGCTGGGAAGTCATATATGATGGTTCTGAAATTAGAAACTGAAAAGAACATTCTGGTTTGGGGAACTAAAACATTCAACAGAAACAGAATATAAGTGATTTAGGGAGTAAAATGGCAAAATCAAGAGGTAAGCAGAGATGCATACAAAGTTTTTTAAGGTCACAAAAATATTTTAAACAAGAGGCTTATATGACAAAAACTCTGTAATGATGTGATACGTAATTGTGGGGCAGCAAGGAAAACCAGTTATGAGACAACTGTGAGAGATATATTTTCTTGACTTGGACTAGTATCTTGAAAATAGGGTTGAAACAAGCAAATAAAGGGAAGTAGAAGCAAAAAGTTTGGGAATTGATATAATGTGGATGAGAGTGAGAAAAATTAAGAATGATTCCCACACTTTGATTTGGACCCAGAAACAATAGTGAGGATATTGCTGACATGGGGAACAAAAGAATATAACTAGATACAATACACAAGGTGTTTTCAAATTAGACTTTATGTACTAGAAATGTCTGCAGGAGAGTCAAGTAAAAAAATGAACAGGATAAAATATTAACAGATATTCTACTAAAGAAGGGTTCCTTGTTCAGACACACCTGGCAAATACTCTACATTCTATCCATCTCTTGAAGACCCATTCTGTTATTTATTCATTTAACTTATATTCTGTAGTTCCTATTCTGAGCCATAAAATAAATTTCACTCTTGGATACAGAAATGAATAAGGTGAACATGGTCCTTGCCTTTAAGGAGCTTACAATAAGCAAATAATTATTTAAATTATAATTGGGATAATTCGACAAATGAGTAGCATAAAGTTCTAGGAGTGTGTAAACAGGGCCAAATGTAGCCTAAAGGGCCCACATGTTACTCTCACATTAATGTATTTAAATCCTACTGTAATGAAACCTATCAAAATTATTTAAATAAGGACTTACAAGGGTTGTTAGATTTTTTTAAGCACAGAGGTTATTTTACTTAGCCTAAAAATTATCTATTCTGTGTAAAGAGCAAACCTTGAAATGTAGTTTGGAAAACTCTGAGTAAGGGATAAAAGGAAAATTTAATGAGTAACTGAGTCTTCATTGCCAGTAGGTAGTTTTCTTTTTCTGCAAAAAAAAAAAAAAAAAGAAAAAGACCAAAGGTGTGGAGGCAGAATACACAAGGCAGTTTGGAGCACATAAAATATAACAGCCTTATTAAACAGCAAGCCCAGCTAAAACAATGTGATCAGTTGGACACTTAAAGGGAAACTATGAGTTACTTGGACAAAGTCACTTGACCATCAAAATTGCTTCTATTTCCTATCTCCACACTAAAAATGATGACATTCATTCTTCTCTTTTCCTCTCATTCAAGGCTGTCATAGCTATGTTTAATGAATGAAAGAATAAATGAACTCTGATCTCTTTGGTATGTGTAATGAATAAAATATAATTGGTATTAATAATGAAATACAGTTACTTAACATTTAACTGGCACAGATTAAGATTTTATTTCTGATGTCTGGAATTGTACTTTGAATCATTAAAGGACTTTAAATTAGCTGAAAGTTCAGGCTGAATATATTTATATTATACTCTTCTTTTTTTGGTTTGAGTTTGAATCAGGAATATTGGAGCTAGAAATATGCCCTAGGAGGACTCAGGATTTAGTGTGCCTTCTCTAATCCTCTCCTTCTCCCTATTGCTCTTTTCCTCCCAAACACACTCTACTAAATTCTCAGTCTAAATTTTTACAAGACAATTTACATGGGAGCAACTTGAGATACTGACCATTTCTGGGTTCACTAAATAACTAGAGTAAATCTGCATTTAGATAATATGTGATGATTAAAAATAATATTGCACTTAATGGTATAGGAACACATTAAAAATATGTTGTTAACTAAAAAGATCAAACTCAGCGTAAGCTCCCATTTTTGTTTAAAAATGCATCTAGGAAAATATATAAAGAATGTTACCTTCTGGTAATCAAAAAATTGTTTTCCAGCTTTTCACTCACCTGTATTTTCAATTTTTTCTTATTGTTTAAATAAAATGTTTAAAATTTATATTAAAAGTTTCAAAGTTTTTGGATAAACATTTTGAGATGATATATATAAGTTATTAGTAATAGTTGTATTGGATTTATAAATAAGTTTGAGTTTTATTCATTTTTATCTTTGTATTTACAATAGCTTTTCTGAAATTTGGTAAATATTCTGTTCAATAATATTTCCATTGTTGCCTTTCTAAACACCCTACTTCCACCACTTTCACTACTCACTAGCAAAGAAAAAGCAGCAATAGGAAAAACTTACTAAGTTTCAGTGATCATGTAGTTTTAAGTTTGTCAAGAATCATCAGCTGCAGACTATAGATTCTAAAAGAAATGGTTTTGGTGAAGGTTGTAGGTGAAGAGCCATGGTAGTGAAGATGAATTTATATGTGAATATCTAACACTTTATAGAAGCTCTTGAAAAGAGAGGTGAACAGAGCCCTTCTTAATGATTAACTACCCTTTTTATTGCTGAACTATATCTCGTTCTATGTAAAATAATTCCTACGTAAAAAAGACATTAAAGTGCCAAACAGACTCTTGTGAATCTACAAAGTCTCATTAATTCATATGGAACATAGTAACATAGTAAAGAAATTTTTAATGAACATTGACTATGTACCAACAAGGAAGAGAGAAAGAAGGAGTCTGTGTGTTGTCTATATAGGGGATGGGGTGAAGGATATAATTGGGAATAAAATTATTTCTGTTTTAGAAGTGTTTACCAAAGAGAACTGGAGACAGATAACCAATCATAAATCAAGGTGGAATATACTAACCTAACCCTTTGAGGATGTGTTTTCAGTGACTGGGAAGATAAAGTAGGGGAAATATATTCAAAGTTCACCAGGACCAAAATCAGGTGGGTATGTAAGTACGTGGTTTATTAGGGGGAAAAAAATGACTAAAAGTTAAGTTCAGTGGAAAAACGCATCAGGAAGTGATCTAAACAAGCAGAATGAAATCACTTGTAGCAGTCTATGAATGCCATTTTAGGAAATCTGGCTGTATTCTATAGGCCATGGGAAGACATCTGAGTTTTTATTTAAAAAGTAATATGCACACTGACCTATGTCTTAAGGAGCTAATTCTGGAATGAGCTTAAAAGTGAAACAGTATACCAAAAGCCTAAGACAGAGATATCAATTGGAAAGCTACTGGACTACTCTGGGTGTGAGATGATGTCACTGCCTAAAGTATGAGAGAAGCAATGAAAATAAATGATTAAACTGGTGATACCCCATTGTGTAGGTAGAACAAAGAGAACTTGGTAAATCAGTGACAGGGGTGAGGGTGATGAAAGACAAGGTAACTGAGGTTCCTATAAGGCATGACCAGTAGGGTGAAGTGCTTAATCTGTTAGGCTGTTTAATTTGATCTTCAGACATCATGCAAGTCCTTGGGAATTAGGGTTAGAATTTCAGGGAAAAAAATAAACAAACATATTAAGGTACTAGTTATTGATCAGAAGCCAGGGCAGTTTATTTCCTAGGGGGCAGGGATAATAGTTAAACAATAAAAAGACCTAGACCAGAAACATAGGGAAAGATTACATATCTGAGGGTTAATTAAAGGAAGCAGAGTGATACAGACAAATAAAGAGTGAGAAGATAAAATGAAGATAACCCACTTTAAAATAGAAAATAAGAAAATAATCTTTTTGATCAGAATATATGAAATGTGATAAAACAAAGTAAGAAACAATGTCAGGAAATCAATGAAGCAGAAAGGTTAAACAATGACGAGTAGCCAATAGTGGTCAAAGACAACAGAAAAGTTTGGAAAATTGAGAACTTAATAGAATGACTAGAAATGGCAAACATTACATTACTAATGATATCTGAAACAGCAATTTCAATAACATGTAGAAGAGAGAAGCAATAAAGAAACATTTTAATGGATGGTAAAGAAATGGAGATAGCAATTTAAAACAGTCTCACAAAAAAATTAAATTTAATAAAGAAGAGATACAGGGTGGTAATTTGGCAGAGAAAAGGGGCCTAGGAAGGAGTTTTCATTTTGTTTACATTTGAAACATGGGAGTTTCATAGTGTTTGTTGACTGAAGAAAATCTAGTGATGATAAAAAAAAATAGATATAAACTGAGTGATAAATTATGGGACAAGAATTATAGAATTGAGAAAAATAATGAATTCAATCAATAACAAGAATGAATTCAATCAAGAATAAAGGTACTAGCCTTGGAAACTAGGAACATTTTTTCTTTAAAGGAAGGACTAATAATTTGCAAATCCAGAAACAAATCAGTTTATTGGAAAGGAAGGAAGTTGATGGCAGTATATTGGCCTGTTTCTTTACTCCCTATGGCTTAAGGTGATACATAGATTTAACAATTTTATATCCTATCAGTGGTTCACACAACAATTTCAAAACCTCAAAATTTGGGGTGGAACGTCATCTGAAATAACTGAGCAGGTAAGGGTATAGCTCATAGACTCAGAAGATAAATGGAACCCAAGAACAATTACTGCCACTGAAATTAAGTTTTCTTAGCAAACACCTTTTCAGTGAGAGAACAAAGTGAAACTGCTTAGTGCCTCAAAAATCCAGTTGCTGCATATGGCTCAGTGAACTGCACAACATCAAACCACTACTTTTATGCAAACCTACTTTCATAAGCACCAACTGCATTAGAAAAAGATAGCATCA
The DNA here is from genome assembly GCA_030015415.1 of Cynopterus sphinx. Lineage (NCBI taxonomy): Eukaryota > Metazoa > Chordata > Mammalia > Chiroptera > Pteropodidae > Cynopterus > Cynopterus sphinx. The sequence goes on from CM057384.1 coordinate 75,359,041, forward strand.
CTGTAATGAGCAGAATAGGATACAACTGGTTAGACTAGGGTTGCACAGCCTGGATTCAAAATACAACTCTGTCACATTGGATATAACCATAAGCACAATCATGTTACTTAACCTCCATTTGATAGGTTTGTTGTGAGGATAAAATAGCTAATGCATAATAAGAACCTATAAAAATTTACCTTCTCTTCTAGTTGTCTTTCTCCATCCCCTCTCTTTTTCTCTCTACTTCCTTTGTTTTCTCTTCATCCCTCTTTTTATTCCTTCTATCTCACTAAAATTATTATTTAATCCATTCAACAAACTTTTACTGAACATTCACTATGGGCCAAATTCTCTACTGTGCCCTGATTAACATTGATGAACAAAATATACACAATTCTTGAGCTGCTTGAGCTTGCAAATTTGTTCAGAAGGCAAATAAAATATAAATAAATATATAATCCAAAATTGTGAAAATTTTATTAAAGGGAAATATCAGGGAGCAAAACAATCAAATAATACAAATTAATTATTCAAATGTGGAGGCAGGGGAAAGACTCTGAAGATCTGACAGTTAAATGGAGATAGAAAGACAAAATTTTGAAAGCATTAAAATTTCTCCAAAACTTATTCATCTAAAATTTATTTAGTCCAAGTCAATTCAACCAGTTAATATTTTAAGCACTTTATTACACATTATATATTTATCAAAATTTCTGTGATGAAAAACAAAAATCTTTGTTTGAAATCTAAGATTGGGGGATTAGATTAAACATAGCAGAGTGAGAGATGTTCCCAGATCTCTCCCCTTGAAACCACAATAAGCTAAACATTAAAATTCAACAAAATAACCCAATCTGCACACCAGCATGTCTGAGCATGGGATCTGCACATAAGAGCTACTACAGGACAGAAACCCAAGTCTCGGGCACTGGACTAGGAGAAATAAAGAAGCTGCCTCTCACAGCTACCAGAACTCCCTGTAGGTGGAGGGAGAGGGAAGAAGGTACAGCAAGTTTCCTGAACAGCCTTGCCTGGGAGTGCTGTGAGCTCCACACAGTTGGCGGCAGTGAGAAATCATTGGGGCAGAAGGCAGGGAAATGGAGATGACAGAAAAGTGGGGACAGTAGAGAAACAACAGTTGATTTTTACCAGCCATAGCTTCAAAACCAAGGCTGAGCCACAGCCCCCAATCCTCAACCCAGGAGCCCCTCCCCCCATACCCTCTGATACCCATCACCGTCGAGCTCCAGGGGAATCTGACCAAACACTACCAAAACTGTCCCTAACAATGACAGGAACTGAGACTGAGGGTAGCGAGAGTGATAAAACATTTATAAGGGGGAAAAAAAGACATTATTAAGACTATATAAAGCAGAGATCCAAGAGGCTTAGACGCCACTTACTGGAAACCAAAAAAATAATAATAATAATAATAATAAACATTCTTTGCAGTATGCTAGGGATCACTATATAATAAATTTTTCTGAGAAAAAAAAAAAGTTGAACATACTTCCATTAATGCCCAGGTGGAGAAACAGTCCATTAAACACCATGAACAACCAAGGTGACAAGGCATCTCAGAAAGAGAAATATCTCCAGAAAATAAGCTTACTTAGAAATATGCATCTTAAATGACAGAGAATTCAGGATGGTACTTCTGAAAAAACTCAATGAGATCTAAAACAACTCAAATCAACAATTTCAGGAATTGAAAAAACAACTACTGTGCAGAATGAATTCTTTAGCAAGGAGATTGAAACCCTCAAAAAGAACCAAATAGACCTCTGGAGATAAAGAACACACTGCAAGAGTTGAAGAATGAAATAATAAGCTTGGGAAAGAGAGTCAACCAAATGGAAGAAAGGATCAGTGATATCAAAGACAGATATCTAGAAATAAATCATAAGGAAGAATAGAGAAACCGAACAATGAAAAAAATGAAAGAGAAATACAAGAACTAACTGATACCATCAGAAGGGGAAACATAAGAATAATGAGAATTCCCAAAGGGGTGGATGAAGGAGCAGGGATTTGAAAGCATTTTCAGACAAATGGTTGATGAGAATTTCCCAAATCTAAGAAATGAACTTGGCATTCAAGAAGTCACCAGAACACCCAATTACGACAGACACTGCAGAAATACAAAGGATCATACAAGAATACTATTAAAAAGTATATAATAACAAATTTAATAACCTAGAGGAAATGGACCAGTACTTAGAAAAAAATGACCTTCCTAAACTGAATCAAAAAGAACTGGAAAATCTAAATAGACCGATCAGCAGTATGGAAATTGAAACAATTATCAAACATCTACCAAAAGGTAAAAGTACGGGACCAGATGGCTTCACCAGTGAATTAAATCTTTGAAAGATTTAATACCTATTCTCCTCAAACACTTCGAGAAAATCGAAGAAGAGGCAATAATACTTCCCAACTCATTTTATGAGGCCAATATTACTCTGACACCAAAACCTGGTAAAGATAACACAAAAAAAGAAAACTACAGACCAATATCTCATGAATACAGATGCAAAAATCCTAAATAAGATACTAGCGAACTGAATGCAGCAACATATTAAAAAGATTATACACCATGATCAAGTGGGCTTCATCCAGGGGCACAGGGATGGTTCAGCATACACAAATTGATTAATGTGATGCACCACATAAACAAATAAAAAATAAGAATAATATGATTATATCAACAGATGCAGAAAAAGTCTTCGACAAGATACAGCACCTATTTATGATCAAAACATTTAACAAAATTAGTATAGAAGGAAAATACCTTAACATAATAAAGGCCATATATGACAAGCCCTCAGCCAATATTGTACTTAATGGTGAAAAACTAAAACCCTTACCTCTAAGATTAGGTACAAGGCAAGGCTGTCCACTATTGCCACTGTTACTCAATATAACATTGGAGGTCCTAGCAAATGCAATCAGGCAAGAGAAAGATATAAAATGCATACAAATAGGAAATGAAGACATCAAACTGTCATTATTTGCAGATGACATGATTCTCTATATAGAAAATCCTAAAGACTCCACAAGAACACTACTAGAAACAATAAGCAAAACCAGTAAAGTACCTGTATACAAAATCAATGTTCAAAAATCCATAGTGTTCCTATACTCCAATAACATGTGTCAGAAAAAGAATTGGAAAAAATAATTCCTTTTGCAATTGCAACCAAAAGAATAAAATACCAAGATATAAATCTAACAAACGTGAAGGATCTATATAATGAAAAATATAAAACCCTATTTAAAGAAATCAAAGAAGATATAAAAAAATGGAAATATATTCCATGTTCTTGGGTTGGAAGAATCAACATAATTAAAATGACCTTATTACCTAAAGCATTATACAGATTTAATGAAATCCCCATCAAAATCCCATTGGCATTTTTTAAAGAAATAGAACAAAACATCCTCAGATTTGTGGAAGCACAAAAGACCCCAAATTGCCAAAACCATCCTGAGAAAAAAGAACAAGGCTGGAGGCATCACTCTGCCCCACTTCAAATTATACTACAAAGCGACAGTAATCAGAGGGCATAGTATTGGCAGCAAAATAGGGACACAGTCCAGTGAAGCAGAATCAAGAGTCCAGAAGTGAACTCGTATTTATGTGGGCAAATAATTTTAGACAAAAAAAGCAAAAAACATACAGTGGAGAAAGGAAAGCCTCTTCAATAAATGGTGCTGGGAAAACTGGAAAGCCACCTGCAAAAGAATGGAACTAGACTGTTGTCTATCACCACACACCAAAATTAACTCATAATGGATTAAGGACCTGAAAGAAGACTTGAAACAATAAAATGCATAGAAGAAAACATAGGAACTAAACTCAAGGACCTTGGGCTTAAAGAGGATTTTATGAATTTGACCTCAAAGTCAAGGGAAGTAGATAAATATTGATTGTAGCAAGCCCAAGTTCTACAGTCATATCAGACATTTCTTCTTGATATTTCCTAGATGCATAGTAAATAAATGAATTGTTATATTTATATTCCAAATAATTTCCCAAGTTTGTAGGAAAGTTAGGTTTTTTTTACTCTATTACGGAGAAGTGCAGCTCAATGCACATCTATATTCTTCTGAGTGCTCACTAAAAATATCCAAATTTAACATCTCTCATATTTGTTGCTCTATTTGTCTCCTTTTAATAATACTGAACATTATTCCAATTCAGTGCTGTTTCTTATATTCAAATTCTTTCCATTTACTAGATTTATTTTTATGTACTACTACTACATTCAGAATTCTCTGACATGAGATAAAGCAAGTACACATGGTCATTAAATTAGTTTAAAAACAAAAATTTAATTATTGGATTAAATGTTCTGTTCTGATTGCTTAGCAATAATTAAAATAAGTATACAGATGTTTGCATGAATTTTTAACTTAAATGAATCGAGTGTCTAGTATTTTATACATAAGCATAAGACTTCTTCCTGCATTAGAGATATTGCATTTTCTTCCCTATCATCTAGCTTTTTTGGCTTTAGTCTAATCTAAAGGACCTAATAGCTGCACTAGGTATATGCTGGAGTTTAAAACAGGCATCAAGGCATTTGCTTAAAAATGAATGCAGAATCTTGGGAGAATGAGCTGTTGTAATTGAAAATACATGAAGCTACTATGAATACAGCATATCTTTCTTGAGTATTATTTTTATCAGATGACGTATTAATTTGCCAGAACTGCCATAACAAAATATCCCAGACTAGATGGCTTAAACAACAAAATTTATTTTCTCACAGTTCTGGAGGCTAGAATTCTGAGATCACAGTATGAGTTAGGCTAGTTCTGAGTGTCTTTTTTTCTTGGCTTACTGATGGTCTATATCTTTTTCCAATGTCTTCACATAGTCTGCCCTTGCGTATCTGTCTATGTCTTAATCTCCTCTTCTAATAAGCATATTAAGTCATGTTGGATTAGGCCCCATATCAATGACCTCATTTAACCTTAATTATCTATTTAAAGGCCCTGTCTCCAAGTATAGTCACATTCTGAGGTACCAGAGATTAGGACTTCAACAGAAGAATTTCGAGAGAATACATTTTAGCAGGTAACAGTAGATAAGAAAAATACTTGTTTTATTTTAAATTAACATAAAAATATTATAGACCATACAAAATTTGCATAACTTAAAAGACAGACAAGTGACTTCAGAAAATATATGTTTGTATTACACTTCTTTAAACCATGTTCCTGGAACTCCAGGGTATTAGTGTTCTCTGCTCTAGGGATGTTTCAGTGTGAATATTAAAGGAGTATTGCTAGTACTAAAATAATATTCAAAATTAAACAATTCTTTGTTCAAATCCAGACATCACCACTTGGCCATTTCATATTGTGGCAAATTATTTGTGATTTTAAGCCTTTTTTCTTCTTATAAATCTGAATAACAATAATACTTAGATCATAAAGGTGATATGATTAAAGGAGATAATGTTATAAAAAAATAAACACTGAGCAAAGTTATGTACTTGGACAAACATTAGATATTTTAAATGTACTTCTTTTAAGAGTACCTCTGTGTCTTACCTGGAAAATCATACCTTAAAATATGATCATGACAAAAGATGTTAAGAGATAAGTTGTATTTGATAAGATAGTAAAAACTGTAGGCATACAAGAACAACATTTAAAGATACTTGCTCCAAGTCTATTTCAGTATATAGATGTTAAATATTACACAAAGATATTCAAATATGAAAATAAAAATACTAAGGAACTGATATAAAGAATCTTTAGATTATTTTAGGAAACTTCAGATCTTATTTGTTTTTAATATTCTGCAAATATACATGTAGATATAGATATATACATATATACATATATGCATTTGTACAAAATACATGTAACATATGTATAAAAAGATGAAAGTTTAGAAACCTCTGTAAGTCATTACATATATTATCATAGCTATTTCTAAATAAGTATAAGAATTAGAAGAACTGACATTAATTAAGCATTTACTGAGTTAGTACATGGAAAGCCCTTGAAAGAATGACAAATATCTACTGATCAGTGAGTGAATTATTAGTAGTAGTAAGATGCTATTATTAGTAGTATGATTATGTATCAGTCACACATTAAGCAATTTAAATGTGCTATTTCATTTTAGTCTTTCAATTACTCTTATGTGATAAGTGGCATTATTATCTGCATTTTACAGGTGAGGATGTTGGTGCTCAGACAGCTAAACTCAATTAGGAAAGGGAAATGCCATGTTCAAAACAAGGTCTTTCCAACTTTGGGATCTAAACTCTTAACCATGTTATAATTCCTCTCCCTTATTTCATCATTGGTGATGACAGTTTCAGTAAACATTCCCCTATTTGATTTCAAGCTATATCTACTTTCAGTCATGCTTCCACCCTCCCACTTCATTTAGTTAGGTTACCATTTTTAATCCAAAAGGCTTCCAAAATATATTAAATAGCATCCAGATAAAGAAAGGAAATTCTGCACCTATTCTTCCTCTCCTTTCTGCTCTCTTTTGGTTGAAATTTAATAAGAATTGTGAATTTCTAGAAGATATATAATCATATTTGCAAATGAAACCAAAAGATCTGATTGCCTTTCTTATCAAAATGGTATAAGCCCAATTAGAAGAGAAGGATCAAACAGTGGAAAAGAAATCATGAAATTGTACCTCTAAAAGAAATAATACAGATAAGTGATCTCTTATACCATCTTCTAAGCTTCCAGTCCAATATGCTTCTCACAATAGCAAGGTGCTTAGTGAGTCTGCTTAATTATAAAGATCAGACATGTTTTTTATTGGCCTAAAATTCCTGAAAAACTATTTTCAATGATTCTTAATTATTGTTTGTGAAACTAATATGCTGCTCTGACTAACCTTTTTCAATTTTTTGTTCCTCTTTTTTTGTGCGGTTACTTATAATGCCTGTTTTTCTTCAATATGAATGAATATTTCTGGATCTCAAATTTAAAGAGCATATAATAGATTCTCTAAAACTTTCTTGGAAAAACATTAATGAAAAATAGGATGTCAGTTTAATATAATTTGTCACTATTCACCTCAAATCCTCCCTGGCGGATTCCCATGAGGAAGCTGACTTGTCACATTTATACATTTTTTTCTTTAATCTATTCACCTAACTTTTAGAGAATTTAATTAAGTACTTCTAAAAATAATAGCATATACTTCATAGAAACTTAATTTCCATTAAAAGTTACCAAAACAAATGGATAAGAGCTTGCATAGTTGTAAAGAAAGACAAAGTGAAGATGTCAGCTAAAGAGAGATAAAAGATGGAAAGAAAATTACTGTGTCATCAAAAAGATAATGAAGTTTAAAAGAAATAAAAGAGGAGACATTTTGTAGGACATATAAAGAAGTTTGACTAGAGGCAATAAAAAAGAAACTTTGGTGAAAGAAATGTTACTAATTAGATATTGTTAAGTTGAAGTGAACATTTTGTTTTATGCTTTTATAGGCTAACAAATAAAAAAAAGGTAAAGAAGCAATATTTGGTCTTTCCACAGATCAGGGTATTGTATAACATTATCTCTACATGAATATAACTGAATCATGTGGCACTGTGACACCATGAGACAATATAAAATACATTTTGGAAAAGACCTTGAACTTGTGTGTCATATACAGACAGAAGCAAATGCATTTTTGAATCCCTGGAAAAGATGAAAAGGAAACGACTAAAATATATCCCTTTGAAAGTAATCTGTAAAGAAACAAAAAATAATTCTATCCCAACTACTCTAACTTTAGCCTCAACATCAGCCAAAGTTAAAAATAATTGTCACAGAGTTCCAGTCAAGATGACAGAGTAAGAAAATGCTGTGCTTTCCTCCTCTCATGACCACAATAAAATTATAACTAAAATACAGAACTGGAGAACCATCTGAAAACTCAATGAATGAAAGTCCTATAACTGAGGATATAAAGAAGAAGCCACTTCAAGATTGGTAGGAGAGGCAAAGATGTAAAACAGATGTGGCAGAAGGGAAGCAGAAGGGATATCTCGCTGCAGAGGTTCCTCCTAAACAATGAGGAATCCCAGCCCCACACCAAGCTGCTCCTCTACTCAGAGCACCAGTGCCAGGTAGAGCCTCCCCCACAACATCTGGCTCTGAAAATTGGCCGGAATTTCTTTCATTTGAGTGATACGGAATGCAGCTGGAAACCCAGGTATCCTCTTTAAGGGCCCATGCACAGATTCATACACCTCCAACACTCGCCCTGGGTTCAAGCAGAAAGACAGCAGCTGGGGAGATGTCAGAGACATACAAGGAGGGGCTGAGTTGTGTGGCTTCCAGGGCAAGAGCTGGAGAAAAATTGCCTGTTTAGCCAGTTTAGACAGCAGACAAATGCCATCTTTCCTGTGTTAAGACCTCTCCACACACAGCCAAATCTGAATTTTCATTGGCCTGGTGAGTCCCTAGTGACTTACTCCACCCTAGTAACTTGCTAGGACTCCACCCCACAAAACTTGAGCAATGTTAGAGGCTCTTTTGGAGCTGGCAAGCAGCTGTAGTTAGCCTGTACTATGGTTTTTCTTGGACAACTGTCTGAGATTTGCAAGCACTAGACTGGTGGCAGCTTCTTTCAGTACACTCTGAGCCTTTTGGGGAGTGGCCCCAGGTTTAGAACTGATTTCAAAACTGAATTTGTATTGACCTATTAAACACCATTCACTCCCACACTGGTGACTCCTGAGACCCCCACCCCAATGAACTTCCATACCACCATATCACTCAAAGCTCTTTCACCATCAGAGCCTTATGGACATATGGGAAGTAGTGGCAGGCCTTGGGGCTCCCTGAACTTTTTTGCTGAGCTACTTCAAGCCTGATACTGGTGATAGCCAGTCTCAATTCACAGTGTGACCCCTCCCACGCACCTCCCAGTTCAGCAAAGGCAGCAATTAACTACACATCACTTTGTAGCTCCTACCAGATAGTGCCAGACTAGCCACAGGCAGCAGCTGACCTTGGCCTGCAAGGAGCCCTTTCCAAAGGCCGAAGCCAGCACACCCAGTGTCTGGCTTCAAACCATAACAGAACACCACCAATTAGCACCACAAGAGGCACACCCATAAGGTGATCTCACCAGTCACCTGAGTCCACAGTGGGGTCAACCCCTGCACAGTAGCTCATATGCTGTGGTTGTGGCCAATTCTTACAGCTAGTAAGCCTTCGGGTCAATCCCATCCACTAATGGGCCCAAAACAAGACTCAACTACAACAGGAGGGCACACATGACCCACACGAGGGACATTCCTAAAGCATCTGACTCAGGTAACCAGGGAGACTACACCACTGGGCTGCACAGGAAACCTTCTACATGTGGCCACCCTAACAAGACTGGTAGATATAGCAAATATGTCTAATATATAGAAACAAAAACAGTGAGGCAGCCAAAATGAGGGACCAAAAACATGTCCCAAATAAAAGAACAGGAGAAAACTCCAGGAAAAGACCTAAATGAAATGGAGGCAAGCAATCTACCAGATACAGAATTCAAAATGATGGTTGTAAGGATGCTTAAGTAATATAGTGAGAACTTTGACAAAGAAATAGCAAACATAGAAAGTACATAGAAATCATTTTTAAAAGTCAGAAAAAAAATACATTAACTAAATGAAGTAAATACTGAAAATATTCAACAGCAGATTAGATGAAGCAGAGGATCAAATCAGAGATCTAGAAGACAGGCTAGCAGAACACACCCAATAGAAACAACAAAAGACAAAAATATCCAAAAATTGATGATAGTTTAAAGAATATCTGGGAAAACATCAAGCATAACAGCATTCATGTCATAAGAGTACCAGAAAGAAAAGAGCAAAAACAAGATATTGAGAACCTATTTGAAAACTGACAAAAAAGTTCCTTAACCTGAAGAAGGAAATAGACGTATACGCCCAGTAAGTGCAGAGAATCCTAAACAAGATGAACACAAAGAGGCCTACACCAAGGTACATCATAATTAAAATGCCAAAGATAAAAGACAAAGAGAATCTTAAAAGCAGCAAGAGAAAAGCAATTAGTTACATAAAAGAATGCTCCCAAGAATGCCAGCTAATTTCTCTACAGAAATTTTGCAAGCTAGAAATGATTGGCACAAAATGTTTCATTAGTAAAACATCTCATTAAATGAGATAGTCAATATCCTTTTACAATGGATGTGTCTTATTCATTAGCTTACTGCTAGGAGATATTTCTAAGAAATAAAACTATATATATTTATAATGTACTTGTGCTTGTGATACACACACACACACACACACATACATACACACACATATACATATACATATATATGTTTGAAAGTATGTGTGTGCATGTGTGTTAAATTTAGTTTTCTTTTTTTTTTCCTTTATAATACCTTTTGGCATTATTTGCATCTTCTATAGTGAGTATATATTTGCTTTTCTAAACAGATAAAGAAAAATTTAAAAGTACTAGACATTGTATTAAATACATGAAATCAAGAAGCAGAGAGATGACATTTCTTGCTCCAACTCTCAGTTAGTTAACAACATAAGAAGTGGTAACACTCAGATGACCATGCTGCCTCAACCAGTATCCAAGCAATGATAGAAAAGACTGGCTTTGTCTCCTGCTAACATGCATTAATACATAGGATTACACTGTACTATAACACTCTTCTATTTGAAAAACAGTGAAGAAAAAAACAGCTGCAAAAAAGTAAAAAAGAATCATGACATAAATCCTAGAGGTCTTCACTAATCCAACTTTGCATTTTTTTGTATTATAACTACAGAGTTCACCCTTTGTGCATTTTATCTTGGCGAAACCTCAAATAGCTGACTGCCAGAAAAGGTTTCTCAAATAGTATTATGTGAGTTTTTAAAAAGAAAAACATTATAGAACACTAAAACATATAATTTGTTCCCAGAAGAGACCTTAGTATTCATCCTGTCCAAACTCATTTTAAAGATGAAGAAACTGAGGCTCAAGACTGATATGTTCAAACTCACAACAAAATAAAGCACCCTGAAATGTTGAGAAACGGTACCCTGCTACTCGTAAATTTTTCATTCTACAATTATATGTGCTTAATATGCCAATGTAATATATAGTGAAGCAGTAAAGAACCAAGAGTCTGCAGTCAGAGTAACTGAGATGATATCTCTCTTTACCACTTGGAAATTATTTTGACAACTGATTTAACTCATTTGTAAAATGAGAATGGTAATACCTACCTCATAGTGTTCATGAGGGGGTCAGCGTATATGAGGTACCAAAAACAGTATCTTGCTCATTGCATGAAATAAGTGTAACTATTTTAATTATTGTAGCCCTAATCCTTCCCTTGGGTCATTCGGCTGGTTCTCTGGTGGCACATACTTTTTTGATTTGCTTCCCCAGGTTAACTGTACATACCAAATTTGAGCATAGACACACATATTATGCATAGTTATCCTTTGTAGGACATGGTAACTGGATTAAAAGCCATGAGAACAGGAAGCAGGTTTATGAATTCATCTCTACATCTTCAAGCCCTCAGCATATATGAGGCATTCAAGAAATGGGTGCTGATGGGTAGATCAATTGATGAAAGAAAAATGTAGCACAATGATCATTTCAAGCATATTGCCTGAGATTCCAAGAAGCCTAAAAGAGGGTAAAGATGTATTATATATCATTTATGCCAAAAGATAAAATCATATATTTTAAAATATATATAATAAAAATATAATTAAAAATTAATCCACTCTCCAATGACAACATTGAATATTTAAACTCTAGTGGCACTGTTCAAATTCATTCTCAAATTCATTCATTTGCATGCAAGCTCTCTCCCCACCCTTCCTTCCCCTCCCCTCCCCTCCTCTCCTTTTCTCTCCCCTCCCCACTTCTCTCTCTCTCTCTCACCCACCTCCCTGCCTCAGCAAAAAGCTCTACAAGGGAAAATAGAAAAACAAAGAGAAGAAACTTGTGAAATAAATGTAATTCTCCCAGCAATAAGGATTTTTATTGTCAATCTAAAAACAGCTGATACTGCCTAAAAGTAGGGCCATAAAAATAAAATACAGCACACATCCTCCATTTGCCTACACTTGAATGAAATGAGAAGTTTTCACAATTGTTATGGCAGCTACTACATTTGGTAGCTTTCAACAAAGGAAAAGGGGGCTGGGGATCTCTTGAGCCGTAGGATACCTCCTTGCTTTTCAAATTGAAATAGTTTAATTTAAAGAAGCTATACAATAAAAAATACACCTTCATGATGGAAATATAGTTCACCTTCATAGTTCTTATTTGACAATCATTTTCTGCTAATTATAGAATCAAAGAAGGAATTCTTGCACTAAGATTGCTTAAGCCACTTCCTTTTCTACTTTCAAAACTAAAATTCTTCAGAGCCAAAACGTTTTGATTCCTTCTCCTATTAGTCTCCCCAAATATTCCAAACCTTTACCACTCTTCCTGAGACTTCTATTTCTCCAATCTCTATAGAAACCTTCTTCCTACTATCCTGAAAAATATAGTCAGCCTGGCATTAAGTGACTCAGTGTTCTGCTTAAAAATGTATCTATATTTCAGATCTTCCCAGAGTAGCCATCTCCTTCTCAGGAACCGTGATCTGTCAAGTCTTCCCTTTCTTCTATATGTGCATCCTTTCCTTCTCAATGGATTCTTTTTTTCAAAATGCAAATCTGCTTTAATTTTTCTAATAAGAAACTTTTGTCCTACATGCCCCTCTACCTTCCCTCTGGCTATTGCTCTATTTGTACATCCCTTCAGACTTATTATGTGTGCTCTTTTTTACTGTCTCAGTTCTAACATGGCTCTACCCATTAAAACATGGCCTCCAATCCAATTAACTAAACCCATTCTTGGAAAAATCAGCAACAAATCTGACATTTTCAAAATCTATATTCCTCAACAGAAAAATCCAAAGCAAGTAATTTATGAATATTATCAAGGTTTGCCCCTCTCCAACCAAAGATTTCTAGTTTTGCCATTTTCTGTTTTGCTTATTTATCTTCCCTCTAAATGGGGTTCTCTCTTGCCAAATGAGCTTCTTTGGGATTTCATCATGGAGAGTCTGGAAGAAAGAGGCAGGAGTATAGGATAAAAGGCAAAGACTTAAAAGATGGTAGAGAAAGTTCAAGAGAACATTTTTAAGGGTGCCTAAAGAGCAGTTATACTGAGAGTAAATGAGACAGAAAGTGAGAAAGTTACGAAATTTGACCATGGGAATATTAGACAATGGGAAACTAAGTTGTTTTAAAATTACTTTCATACTGCTTGAAAACTGCTTTTTATTATGACACTTCTCAGAGAGTGGACAATTGTTATACTTAGCTTACCTGATTTATCATCATTTAACATGTCTAATTAAACCCTCTTCCTTGAAGTTTCTTGGAGCCCATTTTACATTCCTGGCATCCTTACTAACATCATATATGAAGAATTTCTCCTCTTTCCTATCCAACAAAGTCCATGATTTGGGACTGACTTAGATTTTTTCCCCTCGCCACCAAAGCCATCCTCACCCTCCACTGAGAAGATACTTGATATGGGCTGAATTATGTCCCTACAAATTTGTATGGTCAAGTCCTAAATCTCTATACCTTGAAATATGACTGTATTGGAGATAAGGTCTTTAAAAAGATGATTAAGTTAAGTTAAAATGAAGTCTTCAAGGTAGGCCTTAATTCAATCTCACTGGTGCTATAATAAGAAATTTAAACACTCAGAGAAACACCAGGAACATACAAGAACAGAGAAAAGACCAAGTGAAGACACAGAAAGGAGAGGCAGGCCTCAGAATAAAATCAAACCTGCAGACACCTTGATCTTGAACTTCTAGACTCCAAACTTTGAGAAAATAAATTTTTATGGTTTAAGCCACCTAGTCTTTGGTATTTTGTTATAGCAGCCTTAACAATAGAGTAAATATTTGTTTTGGTGTTAGACCAAATAAAGAAAGATTAAGTTCCTATTGAAGTCTGGTCCTGTTTCTATATTCTGAAATAGAACCTCATGACATTAAAGCTGGAAATTTTTTAGAGATCATTTAGTCATGTTGTGTTTCAATTTTGTGAAGGTCATTAGATTCCTTTATAAAATTTATGAAACCCAAAGTCCCTTCCTCCACATAGTGAACATGAGAACATATACATAAATTTTACACAATTTTTATTTTATATCATTAGGAAGTGATTTTCTTCACATAGGCATAGTATCTTTTAAAAAGTACTTTATAAATAATTCTTTCTCACTTTCATTTTTTCAGGGAAAAAAATTAAAAGTCACTTCCTAAAATGAAACAGAAATGAATTGCAATATGGAAATAAAAAAAATAATAATAAAAACTAATCCATCTCAACAGTAAATTTCATTTAAAAACCTGGTTAAAAAGTTTTAGTTTACTTTAACATAACAGTATGTTGGATATTCAATAGACTTGTGACTTTGTCGTAGTCTGGGGGCAAGAGATAGTGAAAAAAATCCAGCAATGCCAATTTAGTCAAAATTAGAATAACCATTATTCTCTTTGCCAGTCAAGGTTAGGACTGTGTGAAGAAACAAAGCATTCTCCAACACCCTTTGGAGAAATTCTAGTCACATCATTTCCTCCAGTCAATAAGGTCACCTTTGGCAAGTACTGCATCACTGATCCTGTCTATTTCAGCAAGAAAATAAAATAAATCCATATTTCAATGTTAAGGTCATTGGAGCTAGGGTAACTTTCAAAATAGTTTTTCAGTGCTTTGATATATCAAAAGATTTCTGCCAATGGATGGATAAAAAGACAAGACTGTCACTCTCAACTCCAGGTTCTAGAAGTACTTTGCCTGGAATTGGAAAATTTATATATTTGTCAGCTCCTGTCCTCTCGCAGAATAAAAAGTTGGCTAAAAGAGCTCCTTTTCAGCAGTATTCACAGGCTACGGAAAGAACTTAAATCAGAAGCTCTGCCTTATTCATTGGACCAAAATAACTGTCAAGTTAGCCAATCCATAAATGCGCTTTTTCCTGTCAAGTTTTTCTGTGACTGGGCTTTCCCATTCTCTCAAAAGAAGTTAAACTGCTTAAAGCTTACTCAAACACTTTAAAAGGCAGCAAACTTCTTGGTACTCAAAAACTTTGTTATGCTTGAATTTGTGAAAAATCTTCTTGAAAAGACAATGATTTAAAAATCTGGCTCTGAGGAAATTGGTGTCTTTCATCACAAACAAGATTCTTTTCAAGACTGCTGGCTGGTCTTTGACACCAATGCATCCTCATGTCAAAAGTAATGAGAAGTCATAATGATGTGACTTCTCTAAAGCAGGACATCCAGACGGATAGCCAAGCCTGTCTATGCTTCATGGGGCACAGTAAACTAAGTTGGTTTTTTCACCCTTTTTACCAGGCTTTCTTAGTGAAGAAAATTCTCACTATTTTGAAAGTATGTATGGCCATGGACATTTCTAAAAGTGATTCAGAAATTAGAACTTTTTGATAGTTTTAATGTGCACATAAATGAAGAAAACCAAAATTTATCAGCACAGTAAAACAACAGTAATATTGTATAATGAAAGGAAAATGATACAGTTGTGAATTCCTATTTCTGGCTATTAGAAGAAATGTCAGCATCTCTGATGTGAATGATGTCATTTGTTCAATATATTGTTTCAATTTTCTTCTGTGGCTTCAACCACAAACTAGCTCAATAATTTCTAGTGAATAAGACAGTGCCAAGTATCTCCAATTTTATGTGGCTTCTAGTGCTTAGTAATGTCATGAGTGAAATCTTATCTATTGAAAACTATGTAAAGCCATGAATCTTGCCCCTATGTCAAAGAATCATCATGAAAGAGATAGCATGTGCTCATTAACATTCTATTCTCAACAACCATTTGGCATTGGCCATCTTCCCTCTCTGGCTCAGACTCCCACAGTGACCAGTGACAATGGTATGACAATGTTGCTTATGCCTATTCAAGTCATTCTGCCACTGCCCACAGTGTGTGTTATATTTGCCAGTATGTGTGAAGGTGTCTTTTTCCAATATCAAAGGAAATATCTATACCAATTGGGTTTTTCTACTGCTGCTGCCACCATAGCTCCTGGAGCTATCACTCCCCAGCTTAATGCAGAAGCTACTACCACAGCCACTAAGTGCCAAAAACAATCCAGAGAAAGGCTGTGCTGTTCTTTGCTGAGGTGAATGAATTCCTTATGTCCTTGCTCTTAAGTTACACGTGTGCTCTCAATACTCACCACTGCTGAGTGGCCACAGTCTCTCAGCTTTATCTGAACCTCCAGAGCTCAGACATGAATACTAATAGGCTGAGATAGAGAACTATCTCAGTAATACATTATGACATACACGATACTCAGCCACATATATGTGGCTCATTCTCCAAATATCTGTTCCTCTCCCTAAAACCTCTTGATATGACTGCCTAGTCTCATGGGCTATACAATTTGGATCCAAGCAAGATGTCATGTTATGTTGTTTGGAATTTATTTCCTAGTTGACTCTTACCACTCAGCACTCACTGATTTCAGTTTAACACTATCAGGAAAATGTTCTATCAGCAGCTAGATTTTACCAGGCTTTAGACAAATGTTCAGCTATCTCCATAAAATGACATTGAATAACAGGGCATTGAGATACTACATCTACCATTCACACACACACACACACACACACACACACACACACACAATCATCAAGGTATTTGTTCTCACACCACCTATAATTGAACTACTCCAAATTTTTTAATCACCTTGGCCACAATCATTACAGAGACCTGCTCTACTTCCTAAGGTACTGTTTCAAGGAATAACAACCATCTATTGTCAGGTAATTAAAATCTACCTCCCTCTTCCTTCACACCTAACATATTATTTCAACTCTTTATTTGACATTTTTTTCAAATCTATTATCTTCAATCTTTTACATTCCATCCTCACCTTTATCACTGTTTGCCTGGATATTACAATGACCAGTTAGGTCTACCTGCCTTTCTCATTATCTCCTTCTTTTCTATCTTCTACATTGTTTCCATAAATTTTCTAAAACTGGTAACTTCAGTTTTTTTCCTTTGTCATCTTTATCCTTATAATCCTTAACAGTACCTTTTGTATAGTAGCAACACAATAATTATTATCCCATAAGTATATAAAAAAAATTCTTCAAAATCAAAAGCTCAGCCAATACAGCCACTTTCACTAATAAATTTTGAATTCATTTGTCTTGTTTAGTAGACTTTCTGATACTGAGTTGCCACAATCAGCCATGACTGCTCTTTTCCTTATGAACTGGAAATACTTCTAATGCATCCAGAAGTTCCCAGTTTCCAAACTGGATACCTAGAAGAACATTTAGGTGTAGGGACTGAGCTAGGAGATTTATTCTGCTCTACCACTATGAAGGCAGCTCCTGAATAGGAACTGTGATTCACAAAAGATAGAAACTTTCTTTTAAAAATCCATATTTAAAGAAAAATTAGACATGTACATTTCAAAACAACCTACTTTCTCCTGGCCCAAAGCATTAAAAAAAAAAAAAGCAACTTGCACAGTACATGATCCTCAAAATATGGAAATAAACTGCCATCTAGAATGAAGATGGAGCTCCAAGGCAGCAGTGTCCTTTCTTTCATTAATGGTAGTAGATTTTTCTGACCAAACAAGAGGGAAGCATGGCAGTGCCATAAAAGATCCTCAGAATAAGATGAAATGAGACCTTATTGTATTCATTATTTACTTTACCATCATGACTCCTATTAAGGAATAATCCTCCTTAGAAAAAAAGAAACCTTATGCTCTTTCTGGCTCTATTGTGAGAGAATTATATTCTCTCCAGGAATGATAGAGTTCTTTTATCTTAGACCATATGTTAAACTTTGCTTTAGGTTATGTACTGGCTAAGTCAGACTTTGAAACACTTTGTAACTGTTCTGCACTTTTTAGCCAGTTGAGCTGGGGCTGAGCAACCAGAAGGCAGAAGCTACGCTAATAGCTAGAAGCTGCAAGTATAAAGACCACATATGCTCCCAGTTCCTAGTATCCATTGACAAGTATAACATTTATTTTATAGATGGAAAAGGAAGTGAGAAATTTGGGGTCAGGGCATTAGAACAGAGGAGATGAGATAAGTGAATGACATGCCATCTATCTCTGGGATTATTCCAGAACTTCTATGGACAGAGAGATTCTGGCAGAATATGAAAATAACTTCAAGTTCTAGGCACAAGTAAAGCTGCTTTGCACCCAGGTGACAGGTGAGGCTCAGAGAAAGTAACCATTCCTCATACGTATTAGTCAGTATTTTAATATCTTCCAAAACAACAAAAACAATGAGAGACAGAGTTAGTAATAGAGAGACATATAATAAAAATTATTATAAGGAATTGACTTGCAGGATTATAGAGGATGGGAAGTCCCATGTTCTGCCATCTGCAGACTGGAGACTCAGTGGTGTAGTTCAAAGGCCTGAGAGCCAGAGAGCCAATGGTACAAATTTCAATCTGAGTCTGAAGGCCTGAAAACCAGGAGGAGTTCCAAGGGCAAGAGAAGACCAATGTCTCAGCTTAAGTAGTCAGGTACTCAAGTAGTAAATTTAACCATCCTCTCTCTGCCTTTGTGTTCTATTCAAGCCCTCAGTAGATTGACTGATGCTCACTTACACTAGGGCGGACAATCTGCTTTACTCTAAATCCACCATTCTAATGTTAATCTCTTCCAAACACGTCATCACAGACA
This sequence comes from Cynopterus sphinx, assembly GCA_030015415.1. Lineage (NCBI taxonomy): Eukaryota > Metazoa > Chordata > Mammalia > Chiroptera > Pteropodidae > Cynopterus > Cynopterus sphinx. The sequence continues at coordinate 75,377,770 of CM057384.1, forward strand.
CACTCAGAAATAATTTTTAACAGATATCTGAGCATCTCATGGCCCAGTCAAGCTGACATATAAAAATTAATCATCACATCATATTTCACACAGAACCATAAATTGCTCAGGGGTCCTGAAGATTAGAAGTTTAGAAGCAACTAAAACAGAAACTTTGGCCTTTACACCAGTGCATTGATGTGCTTGTGGTTGGTATTGACAGCAATGAAACAAATAAGCAGCTCTGCAGAAAGTAAAAGTAAGCAAGTGAAAACTGAAGTATTTGCAGGCAGTCAATACAATGGGGATGCACTCCATCACACACTGAGTATAAAAAGAAAGTACTGTCTTTCCTTATAGTCATAAACTATAAATATTTGGCCTAAAATATTTGGATTATTTATATAGGGCAATATAAACTCTGGATTTAGCATAAAGACAAGAATCAGAGAATCCTGGACATAATGTAATAGGAATGATTTAGTGAATTAATGAACAAGTAGGACATTGTAGCCAAACTTTTTACTCACAAAATATTTAAATTTGAAATTTTTTTAAAGGCGAGAATTATAATGTAAATGTGTTATTGACTAGTGATAATGAGTAATATAATTTATTGCCCTTGAAGTTAAAATTTAAAAAATAATCAAAAGATGGCTTGAAGCCCATTAATATAAATTGGAGAGTCATTGTTTACTTCCATATTATAGTAATCCCTTCATAAAGAGAATTACTGCTTTCATAATACTCATGAAATACATACAGATATAGCAATAAAATTAGAATCATTTTAAGAGTTCATGTGCCGCATCCAGTGAGTGATAAATCCTGCCACATCCAGCATGGCTCTGGAAAACGTACCTGAGTAGGAACAGTGAGAGACTGAGAAAAGAAAGAAGACAGAAAGCTGAGATCAGGGGGTCCACTGTCCACTGAAGGTGGAGCAATGGCAGTTTTATTTTTACAAGATGCTTTTATACAAGAGCATACAATTGCTGGCTAGGATAAGATCATCCTCTGCACAATCACCCAATCCACACCCTGCTATGATCTTTTGCAGTTCCATCAGTTCATAGCTATGAGTGTACTTCTCTGTCTCAGAGTAACACCACATTGTTCTCCAATCAGTTCATACTTCCCCATTCTTCAGAGGGTTCCTTGGGGTGAGACAATCTTTGGTTGACCTCACAGATTGCAAGGACTTTGTCAGCTTGCAATCCACTCTCCACATTCATGGTATAATTGTTTGACTTCAAAATAATGTAAATGTTCATAATTATTAAACCAGATTTTTTAAAACATCATTTATTGTTTGATCCTATTTCCCACTACTTCTTTCTAAATGTTATCATCAAAATGTATTAGTTTCCCAGAAGTTTTTCAGTTACTTTTTCCCCTTAAACAGTATTCATATTTTTCAACAGTGTAGTAAGGTTTCAGCACACAGAGAGATTAAGAAGTCAACATGGAAGGACTGAGGCTCCTGGATACACAGTCTACCTGCTAGGTGCCAGCCAAGGCAGATCATTCCTCAGTAATTCTAATCAAATTACACTATTCTCCCACATTTTATAAAGTCCCTGCTCACACACATACATACCACCACTACCTCCACATTGTCAAGTGGCACAAGATCTTTTGTGTATGAGAAAGCCATTCAAATGCTCATAAAAGGCACTACAGGACTCCAAGTACCTCACAGGTCATTTCAGCAAAATATTCTGGCTAAGCCCCAATGACCATTTTAGGCTGCTGGAGCAGCAGCAAGTAGTTTTTGAGAGCTTGTTCTTACTGTCAGTAACTACAGTCAAGTTTTATAACACATCCCAAAGGTTTAGAAATCTCTAAGAAAAAATCTCCTTGGCATGTGCCAATTTTTCTTACAATGCATCAATATACATCTGGATATTGATCTACCGTGAATTTGGAAAATATGTGTGTATTTCTCATCTTGCTGGTTATTAAATGTACCTTCATTTTGGTGACAAGTTTATTGGCTTCCAAGTTCAACCATGAAGTATTGATTACTTAGAATATTTATATCTGTATGTATAAGGGTTCTCACACTTATAGAACATTAATACATTTCTAAAAACCTAAGGATTAAAGTTCGTGTTCATCCAAAATAAACATACACAGTGTATTGTTATTTTACAACTTGAGAACATATAGCAGGAAAAAAACTAGAGAGTTCATAATTTACTGAATTGTTTTCATTAGATCTAATACTACCAAAAAATGTGTGGCTTCATTTTTTTCAAAAAATGTCAATTTCCCTATCCTCATTTTACTTTTCTTTTAACTTGATAAAAAATTAAATTTACAGAAAAATTGCAAGAGCTGCCATATGTCCTTCACCCAGAAGCCTCACTCAAGTTTCATCAATTGACCAATAATATCCTCTGTGAGAAATGGTCCAATATAATATAACATGTTGTACCTAGCTGTCATGTCTCTTCGAACTTCAGTTCAGGGTGGATGCTGTGGGCCTCTTCCCTAATCAGTCACCTTCCTCATGAGTATTCTAATCCCTGTCCTGTCATGCCCTTCAATCACCTTCTTGCTCTGAACTAAGACTTCAGTGGGTCTTGTTTAAGCCCTGACCCCTCCTTCTTAAACTACTTTTCTCACTCTAATCTGCCTAATGAATTTGCATTGTATCATCTTCTTTTAATGGTGCTGAGTTATGCTAAGGCTGACAAACTACTGGCACATCTTAATCTTAGAGGGTTTGTTTCATGCTTTGTTAAAAAGGGTCCATTTCAAATGCTTTGTCCTTAGTCCTGGAAGGTGGCTCTTCCTTATTTTCTAGTAGTTATTACTAAGAGATAGCCTTTTTTATTCCTAAAAAAAGGCTTAGGTATGTATCAAGCCTCTCTGCCCTGCCTGGCCCTGAAGACAAACATCCCCAGCACTATGTGACCTCTAGTATCTCTTGCTATCAGCCCTGTAGCAGGTGCTACCTACTAGGCATCATTGCCCTGCCCTGCACAGGAGCAGGCAGCAATGCCTACTATGGAGAACCCCATGCAAACTTCTGGAGCTCCCTTCCATAAAGTTCCCCTTTTCCTAACAAATTCCAGCTACTGGAGCAGTTACAACTCTATCTCTACCTGCTCAGCTCAGTGATACTGTGACTCTGCTTGGGCATCCTGTCTCTGCTCTGGAATAAAGAAAGTGATCCAAGCAGAAAGACAACAGCAAACCTGGAGCATATCTTGCAGGTTCCCTTCTTTCAAAGATCTGCATTGCCTATAGAAAATAGGTGCATTATATATTATGTCCAGTTGTGTACTTGTTTCTAGCAGGATAGCAATTTTATCACCAGTTATTCTGTCATGGCTTTCAGAGAAATGGAATCTGTTTTTTAAAGGTAAAATTAATTTAACATGTGAAAATACAGTCAGGTACACTGAACACAAATTAAATTGAGGTGCACACATCTGAAATTTTTTAAAGGGTCTTGAAAGTAAAATATATGAGAAAATGCTTTTTAAAATATTAAGTGAATTTGAATGACTACAGTAATATTTTATTTGACACAGCTACATAGTTATGATTCTTCATAGCCTGATCAGCCAGTATGTCAGAATTTGCTCTCATGTAAATAAGAGCTTAGCCTCTTTGCTGCACTTTCCTCCATTTTCATAGCACCTTCTAATCTCTTTATTTTGTTTACTCTACAAAGGTCCATTTTAGTAACATTACATCTTATTATTTGAAGATGCTTTGATTATTTTGCAAAGAATAAGCAATCATGGGTTATAGCATGGGTTGCATTAAAATGTCAGTTTTATCATAAGTCTAACAAGTGAGTTTTCAGAATGAGGCAAATCATATGCCAGCCTAGCAAAATCCACCAATAGAACAATTCTAAAGAATACAGAAACATAAAGTCATCAACCAATAAACCCCTAATTGTATGTTGATTGATTTAAACAATGCTGTTGGGGATGCAATTTCATAGGGACCATAACAAGTTGACTGTGATAGTAATGATTCATTTAGCACTGCCATTTCCTGGAATGTATTTACAGTGCAAAGCTTAGTATAACTGTGTTATTATTACAATATATATCTTACATTGAAAATATCATCTTTAAAGTGTTATACTTTTACTTCAAGTGTGCTAAGAAAAGTAGTATAACTTATAGAGATTGAGAAAATATTAAATTGTTACACAGCTTAGATAAATGCATAATTAGCTGGTTTTTAAATATTAATTTAGTTATATGCCATGGTTAAAATGAATGTTCTTGAGGCCTACTAATGGAAAAAGAGTGACAGGATTGGAAGAGTGATGGCTGGGTGGTTGCCTTAATTTAGCAAATGGTAAGACATATATGTCATCTTGCTTACACATCCCCTAAGATTTTCCCCAATGCAATAAGAAATCTATATCTAGAGCTCTTGATTATCCACACACTACAGAGAAAACAGAAAGTATTACAGCAACAAGCTCTTCTTTCTCATGTTGCTATTTAGGACTCAAGTAATTTCAAGTTTTCAGTAAGATGAAAGGGATCAAAACCACTGTTTCTTCAAGAGATACGGAGATTACTAAAAAGTTTTCACTGTTTCCTAGTTTGGAACTAAAATCTTTGTCACTCAGCAGTGCAGAATATAAGCAACATGCAAAGGAGTTTCTTCAGAGACTATGGAGGACATCTCAGAAATTAAAATCAGCAGTATTTAATGAAAATCTGACTATGGTGATTTACCGAAATGTGGAATTTTTCTCATATAATTCAGGTACATAAAAAATAAATCCAGGTTGATTCAGCTGCTCAAAAAAGTGTTCATGACTTATGATAATGAAGAATTATTGCATTCTATGAAAAGTATTTTTTAATGAAGGGATGTTTGTGATATTCTATAATGTTTAAAATCACATGTGTTAACAAAGGTTATATGTGTGCTCTGTGTAATCTAGTTTGACAACAGTGTTATTTCAGGAAATGTATGTGGTATCTATTTTGCAATGTATTTGTAGTAGTATTTAAAACCACATGTAATGAAGTTGTTTATAAGAACTGTATATGCAGGATACTGTGAGAAGTGTGTTATTTCAAGGGATGAATGTGATAACTCTTCTGTGATGCATTTACAGAAGTGTTTAAAACACACATAATAAAAATGTTTTTAAAGAGTAGCACCTCCTTACTACCAAAAAAAAAAAAGTGTTTTTGTGAAGTGAAGCAATGTGTTGACCATTCTATCTACATTAGAGAAGTGTTTAAAAACACATTTAAGAGAAAGGAAAGTGTTCGTGGTCCTACAGTCTTGTTCATATCAAAAGTTGGTGACTCCATCTTCAAGGATATCTGTGTTATAGGAGGAAAGAAAGTGGAAAAATAAAGGCCCAAAACAAAAAAGACCACAGTTCTGTCCTTTTTACAGCACTTCTTGAGAGGCCTCTTCTCCCATACACAGAATCTTCTAAATGTATCTAAATACTTCTCCCATACACAGAAACTTCTAAATGGCCAGAATTATGTCAAATTATCAAGGGAGGATGAAAAATAAATATTTAATTATACTGGATTCTGTTATTAAGCAATATGAAAATAGTTATGGGATAGGCAACTAAAAATATCTGTCCTAGGGTCTTTTAAACATTTTTATATTTCATTGGTTGTGTCCAATTTAATCTTATTTATCACTGTAAGATCAATTGAAACTGAAATAGGTCTGGAATTATAACAGTAAAAATAGTAGACTAGTAATTACTAGTGATATAATTATTATTAAAAAAAATACTATATATATTTTAAAGTTATAGACTTAGGTTAGCTATAAATAATCTAAACAATATAAGCTCTAAGAGAGTGGTTCAAAATTCATACATATACCCATATTAAGTAAAATCTTAGACATGTGGACTAAAGTAATAGTAAAATGAATAGTATGTGTGTGAGCTCCACATCACTAATACTGGAAATAAAAACTAAAAGATTAATGAGATTACTCTGAAGAGAGCCCAAGACTTTAACTAGACAAGAAACAACCAACCTTGGCTATACCCTCTGAAGAACCTCCTCTGTGCTGCAGCAAATTATTTTTAGAAAGGGTTACTGCAGGTGAAGTAGATGAGAGATGTTGGTTCCTGAGTTTATGGAAGCCTATAACTATAAATTCAATATGACCAATAGCTGTAGACCCTACACTATGTGTCACAGACACTGGAGTATTTGGTTATTCCTGTCTCTTACTCCACTGAGTAGAAAATAACTACTCATCTAAGGTCTTTTGTTGGGCAAATTAAGATATAAAGTAACTTGACAGCAAATTTGAAGCAATAAAAATTAAAAATAAAATAACAGTTTGTGTTGGATGGCACATGATGGCAAAAATCTATTCTCAAAGAGTATCATTTAGCACCATTTATAAACCTATTGATGCAATTCAGCTAAAGGGTTTATTCAGGATAAAGATTAAGAAAAACATCTAGAAATTTTATAGAAAATTATTCTTGTCCAATTAAAATTAAGTCTGGACAACCAACATATACTCATTTGTCTAAATCCTAAAATGAATCCAAACACATTCAGAGAAATTTAGATGGGAGAGTTGAGGGTATAGGTGAAAAAGGTAAAGAGATTATGAAGTACAAACTACCAATTATAAAAACAGTCACAGGCATGTAAAGTACGGCATAGAGAATACAGTTAATAATATTGTAATAACTATATATAGTCCCAGGTGGGTACTAGATTTATAGGAATAATCACTTTGAAAGTTATGTAAATGTTTAATTACTATGTTGTACACCTGAAGTAATATGATATTGTATGTCAATTGTAATTGAAAAATAAAAAATATTTTTAAAGAGTCTACTCTGCCTTATTTTTTAATTTAATTTTCAAGGGAGTCTGTCATGAGAAATAGAGAACCCTTGATTTATTAACACCAAATTAAAAGCTATGATATATTTATAGATGAGGGGAGATGAAAACTGTCTCAGAAGAACGATACCAATGATAATCAACTTGATTCTTATTTTGATAGAAAATTTTATTTTGGTAGCAAAATCCTGGAAAACTCATGATATTAAAGTGCCAGATATCTCTGAAAGAGTGAAGGGTGAGGCTGAAAAACAAGAGATTTGGTAGATAATTTGCTTCCAAAGTTCAAAACTAAATCCCCTCCATCTCTCTAGAACTGCTTCTCCCTCACATAGAAGAATAAATCAGGTTAACCTACTACAGAATTTGACCTACACAGCTACAAACCAAAGTTACAGGCCAAAGTGTGCCCATACCAAAGAAAAGAAATACATGAAATCTTGCATTCTGAACAAAGAGACCTCATCCTGGGATCTCAGTCCACTGAGAGCCATAGAAACACCCAGAAAGAAGAATGAAGGCTTTGTCTGTAAAAAATAATCACCTCTAAGGAAAAAAAGAACTGGAAGATAAAGTCAAACTAATTCCCTATAAAATTAAACAAAAAGACAAAGAAATGGAAAATAAAGAAATTATAAGAAAATCAGAAGATCAATTCAAGAGATCCAACCTCCCTCTTATGGGAGTTCCACAAAAAGGGAATAGACAAAACAGAGTAAATAATTTTCAAAGAAAAAATACAAGAAAATCATTTAGAACTGAAAAAAAAATCTTTCTATGTTAAAAAATAGATTTTAAAACAATGAAAAAAGATGCATAAAGCACAATGTTGTAACATCTCAAAATTAAAAGGATGTAGAGAAGATACTGAAAGCTAGTAGAGATAACAAGGTCACGTACAGCAACTCAGACCTCACAATAAAATCACTATCAGCAGCAATAATATGGAAGATTGAAGAAACTGAAACAAAGTCTTCAAAATTCTAAGGTAAAATTATTTTCAATCTATAATTTGTTATCTAGCCAAAATACCACATCAAATGGGAAGTCAAATCATCATGTTTCATCATGCAAGATGTAAACATAGCTATGCTTATGCACCCATTTACTTTATTATTTTTGCCTTTTCTATGCAGCTCAATGCATTTGGCTGCCCAAAGTTTGTCTAGATTTCCACTTTCTCAGAAGCATAAAATCTTCAATGCTCAACAGGCTTTATGAAATGCATTGCCAAGAGAGAGGGAGTGGGAGAGGAGGAGAGAGAGAGTTGATGTCAATATGACATCATAATAATTTCCCTATACAAGACTTCTAAAAGAAATAGTAGAAAAGGAAGGGAGTAAGGGAGAGAGGGAGGAAATAAGGGAAGAAGGAATATAGGGTGAAGGAAAAAGGCACTGGGGAATCCCATGTGATAAAAAATGAAAATCCTAGGAATACAGTGGTGTAGCAGGACCTGAAAGTAAGCAGTCCTAATTGAAACAAGTAGTCAGAAGGCTCCAGAAAGTATTTCTCAAAAAAGAGGGCAGAATGAGGGCTGATGTATTTAACAGCGTAAAAAATGTGTTCTTTGTTCTGTTGACTAGTCTGGGATTCAATGCATGCTAGAAAATTAAGGAAAAGAATAAAACAGATCATTATGTGGCAGACTTTAAAGTAGCCCACATAATCCCTGCCTTCTGTATTCATACCTTTGTGTAATTCCCTCCTCTTGAGTTTGTGTGAGACCTATAACGTGTTTTTCACCAATAGAATAAGGCCAAGATGTTGAGATGTCACTCTGTCATTACATTACATTTTATTTTATAAGACTGTGTCTTGTTAGCAGATTTGCTTTCCTCTTCCACTGTCTCTTTAGAAGCAACAGAAAACATAGATAGAAATAGAAATAGAAATAGAAATAGAAATAATAGAAATAGAAATAGAAATAAAAAACAGCAATAGAAAATATTAACTCTAGAAGAAAAAAACACAGAAGACAAATGCATAGTACACTATGAGGCTGAGCTATTAATAATATTTCTGGTCATAATAATGTAAATTATGAATATTGACTCTATAAAAATCACGAATTGAGAATGAGGGGGAGAGTATGTATTTAGTAAAAGGAAAGCTTATTAAAAAAAAAAACTAATCCTTCATCTTCATAGTAGTAGTAATAACAAAATCAAATTTTGCATTTCCAAAGATTGTGACATAGTCAAACTCCAAGATACATTATTTCATACATTGATTGGCAGCTTTATTCACCCTCCAGAGCTTTCTCAGCAGTTCTTCCTCTTGCTGTCTTCCCTGTCTTCCCACCCAAAATCTCTGACACTATCTTAGCTACTCCAGTCCTTTTTGACTACACAGCTCCTGCAACTCCCCTGAACCCTTCAATCTTCCTTTACTAAAAAGGGTGTGCAAGCACATGAAGCCCTCTGAAGGGAACTCATCTCCCTAGTGAGAAGGAAAGAATTTAGACCACAGGTAGCACCAACATTCTTAGCTAATCTGAAAGAGAAATCAAAACTGCTATTTAGAGCTACTGGATAAAGTAAAGCAATGGGCTTTTCCCTTTTGGGAAGAACAGTGCTTCTCATAAATGTCTCCAAAATACTAATTAAAAACTCAGGAAAACTTGACCTTGTTCCCAGTTTCATTTCCATATTCTACCTCAATAAGTGTATAAACTCAAATGGCTCAGTGGCATATCAAGTTCTAACTATGCCACCTCTAGCTCAGTTCACAAATATCCACCAATCTCTTTCTCTAACCATGTTCCTGCAGTGCATTAACTATTCATTTATTTACACTGTAATTCCTTTTGGTGAAGAGATTGGGGTGAGGGAAAACAGATTTCACAGGCTATTGTTCCTCATTGCGCACAGTCTTTTTCAGTGCTCTCATCTGTCCCCTGTTCAACTTCTTTGGTTACCTGGATGCAACTCCTAGATTCTTAGCCTGTTCCTGTATTTCTATATTTTGATTTACTTTCATTTTTAACCTGCTTTCAGCCTAAAGATTTTTCTGGTATCTATATTTACATCTACTTTCATTCAGCACATTTGAGCTTCTAGCTTCTATTCCCAGACATAATCCTACTTTGGTGGTCTTTTGACTAATATATAATACAACTAATGGTAATAGGAAAAATATAAGAAAGAAGTCATCCTTAAAGTAAATATTCTCTGTACAGAGTCTACAAATGACAATCAACAGTTGGTCATATAGAGGGGTTGATTAATTATACCGAATTATTCAGTTTATCTAAGACATTGCCATTTCTTTTATTTTTTAGCTATCTACCTTTTACCATTTCACTAAACTGAAATATTAACATTTGTTAAATCAGTGTCTAAAGATATAGAATTTGTGAATTTCAGTAATTTGTACATCGTTGTCAAATCAAGAATCAACACTCTCTGATGAAATATTTAAAATCTAGAGTGCTCCAAATATTTAAATATTTTGCCATTCTTATACTGAGATTTACAAGGGTGTAGAGAGGAGAAAATGTATTGTCAACATTTTCTGAACAGTGAGGGGGGAGTAATTTATTGACACAAGTATCTATAACATTTCTTTAAACTAGCATGATTTCCTTTTGGATAATTTGTACATTACATTATCCACTCACCCAACTTTATCTAGTACATGTGTTATTGTTTCTGGATGTTATTATATGACATACCTGCTTCAGTGACTATTTAAAATTCAGTGTAATAATCAAAAACGATTTCATCCTTTGTCATTTTAGCATGTCATGGCACTGATAAGACTATATAGCATTGAAAAAAAAGTCATTTATACTTATGTTTTAATCTTATATCTTAAATCTATTCTTGTATCTTGAATCAGTTCTTTCTTACAGTCTAAGCTATTTGAGTATAGCTCCTTTGTTAGGCAGGATTTTTTCCAAGCTTCCTTTTTCAGTTGCTTTCCAAAGGTGCAAAAATAATCCTGTCACAACAGAGAAGAAGAGCTTATAAAGATGCTTTAAAAACCTTATCACCAGGAAACAGTGCAACAGTGTACTGTATAATATAGTGTCTTAAAATACTTCTGCTTACCTCCTTATTGATGCTGCTACAATATTTACATAACACTGCTAACTAATTCTTCATTATGTAGGTTATTTATCCTTTCTCTAAGAGACTGTCTTCCCAGCACATTTAATATTATTGAATAAAGGCATTGTTTTTATTTCTACCTACTATTTAGCTGCAATGCATCTCTTCTCACTTCTGGGGTTGCATTGGTGGGTCAGGATTCATGTTTACTGCTCCTTGGGGTAAGAAATGAAAGAGTAGGAGGAAATCTGTGGCAAGACAGTCTTGGCTAGCCATCAAAGCAAGTTGTTTATGTCTTCAGGATGGGTTATTTCAGAACCAAAAAAATTAAAAAGAAAAAAAATAAAATAAAGGACCTGTTTTTGTTCAGAGAAATAGTTATCCTGGGAGCAAAAAGCAAAAGTAAAAACTAATATTTCAGAAATTACTTCAGTAAAAAGACATTTTTAGTGCAAGATATCTCAGAGGCTAAGGAAAATTATCTGAAGCATTAAATATTTTCAAAACTGTCTGTGGTGAATATATTTTTAAACTCTAGGCTAGATGTTTCTGTTAACATGTTGAAGAGTTGATTCAAATGACGGGGAAAAAAAAAAGAAACATTTCCCTGTGACCAAGGAACACCCCAAGGCAAAGAGCATGTAGTACACTTGGCTCTACGTACTGTCAACCTGAAGGTCAATCCAGATGGACAAAATCTTTGAGTTCTCTCTTTAACAATTTAACACTCTGTTATGCCTGGTTTCCCATTTATCTTCTTGCACATGTGTCCATCATTATAGCAGTGCCTCGGGCCGAGATCACCTAGCTTCAAACACAGTTGTTGGTCCCACTTCACAAATAAGTCACCTCATCAAGGAGCAACCAACAATGTCTTGGTTCATACCCACAGTTTGATTTCCTGGAGCTTAAACACAGTTCTCAAATGCATTCCTCTTTAACAGCTAGGGAAATAAAACTTAGAGGTCACTTCTAAACTAGATTTTTTTTATATAAATTCTACTAATTCCCCAAGCAACCCCAAAGGTAGATGTTTAGTTATTGAGTTGCTGAATTACCTGAGATTTGTTACACAGGAAAAAATAAAAAACAGGTTAACATTTTTTTTTCCTCAGTTGAAATGATAAGCATCTAAAATTTTAGAGGTTCTATAAACCTGTAGATTTTTCTTTATATACTAAACCTGGCTGTATATATATAAACTGGCCATACACCTTTTTTTTTTTTCTCACCAACTAAAACAAATTCAGGGTCATTCTGTCAAATAAATATAGTAGTCCTTTCCAAACTAAAATCATGATGTCATTTAATGAGCAAATTAGACATCAATGTATCTAAGTAGCTAAACGTCAAAGTTGTATGACAACCAAGGCTTTGAATATATCTTTATAAAGTATAAAACCCTCTTTTTCTTCTAAAAATAAAAAACAAGTAATTATTGACTAACCAGTAGAAACCTGACATTGGACTGTGAGGTTTTACAAAGTTGCCTCTTGATATGCTATGAGCTGGATTTTATCACCCCTTAGGCAGAGAAAAACAGCCTCTCAGAGATCAAGTGACTTCCCAAGGTTACTCAACCCATCATTGAGCTCTGATTCAGTTCTCCTAACTCCATCCCTGTGTTATTTCCACTACTTGATGCTGCAACTCCTCATCTGAAAATTTAATCATAAAAACTACTACATCATTAATCTACAAACATGTTTTCTTTCTACCCTGTAAACTCACTCAGTACAAAATGCTGTCCTCTTTTAACTGCATAGCCTTGGGCAGGGATAGGGTAGGTTTTGATCTATTGGAATAGATCTGATTAAAAACCTAAATCAAAATATTGGACTAAGAATTTAAAAAGCAAAAGTACATTTTCAAGCTCACTGTAAGTTCTGTTTTCAGCAAGCATATTTTTAGATGATTTATAATGGAAATTTTTCAAATTACTTATTACAATAAAAATACCTGATTATACTTAGTAACTGTACATAGCATATTTTAAACCACTTTGAGAAGATGAACATGATTTAAAACTCTTTATACTAATTTCTGCCTGATGTAGAGGACTTATAACAGATGCATTAAGAAGATTTAATGAACTTCTCTAGGATAAAACTTACAACAGAGCACTTTCTCTAATGCTGAATTTTAACTCTCATATGACACTAGTTTATGAGTACTTTAATGAGCTTTAAAATCTAAGTAGATTTAATGTGTTTGGGGTTTTATCTTTTGTCTATCTATAATGTAGAAGAGTATGTTGTTCCACATGAAATTTTGTTGAACTGCAGATAAACAGGCATTTTTTGATCCTGTAATAGCAGTACATATTATACTGAGTTTAGTGGGTATTAAATAATAATTTTGACTTTGTTCCACAATTTACATGTAATACAGTAGTTTAACTTCTGGACTAAAGAATGGTATGCCAAAGGTACGATTTGAAATGGGACATAACTGAATAACAACTATTCTGTTTAAATTAAATTAATGACAGCTAATATTTCAGAGGTGCAGCCAATTTCAAGTATAGTATAGTCATATCTGAAGCTTTAGATTCTTTTGTGTCATAATATAAACAAAATATATTTTATCCTTCCTCTATGATCTCCAGTGAGTATTTGTGGCTATTTTCTCTATCTTGAGCAACTTACCATTATTTACAAAAAAGATTGAAGTAGGGTGTAGAGAAAGAGACAGAGAGAGGGGGAAAAGGAAAAGGAGAGAAGGTGAACTGCCTTTAGATTATTTTAAACATAGGGTTAATCATTTTCCAGACCTATCAATTACTCTAATCAGCAGTAGATTACTCCCCCCGCCCTCTTATTTTCTTCCTTCTCATAACTTGCTTCTTGGCTACCTGAGCCAATCCAAGTTTCAGGCCCTCTGAACACAGTGGTTTTCTACTTATTTTTAGTTTAAAAATCCTCTTCAGCATTTTGATACATTAGCAGCTTGGTTCAGATAGAGCCTATACTCCTTGCATAATCCAATAAAAATAGCTTATATGTGTTTAAAGTGCTTTATACATCTTAATATCCTTACCAATACATTTGATCCTCCAAGTCCAGAAAAATATTTGGAAAGTTAATATGACTTACACAAGTGTCATTCCCTTAACTACAAGTCCTGACTCTAGAACTCTGTATTGTCCAATGGGAAGAACCTTGGTAGAAAGATACGGAGTAATAGCTAGAGAAAAATTAATGTGTAGACTAAATCCTTGGGAACTGTGGGAAGACAAAAAGGAATAAATGAGCAAATGGCTAGGAATTAAGAAACATTGCCAAGTCTGGTTGCTGAATTTCAGAAAACAAATTCTTAGAGTTTAGAGGTTCCCTACTCTCATGGACAATTCAGTCTCTAAATTTTCTGAGCTTTAACTTGCTTACCTGTAAAATGGAAATAAAAGCAGATATATCTAAATCCTTTTTAGTGTGCCTCCATTTTTCTCAGTCTCCCAAACATTCTTGAGCAATATGGCATTCTTAGTTTTTCAATTTCATTACTATCATATAAATATTGTCTCTATACCATTTAGAATGTCCTAATTCCATTTCATTAGGTAATGAACCAAAATCCAGCTCTGTTCTAAATTATAAGCAAAAAAACCTTCAATCCTGAAAAAAATTACAAAAAATATGAAAACTTTGTGTTTGTTTTGAAGACCGCAAAATACATCGAAGTTATTTACATAGATAATTTTTTTAAATGAAGAAAAATTAAGATAAGGAGAAACATTCAGAAATAGATTGAAATTACACATGTTGATGACAAATTTCTCTCTCTCTCACTCTCACTCTCACTCTCTCTCCATTTTTTTTCCATAATCACCAAGAAGCACAGATTGATGATAATTCACATTCCATGACCACAATAATCACTGGACTGTGAAAGGGACAAACAGTAGCTGAATTCATCTATAAAGAGAACAAAAAAGAAAAGAAAATAGTGTAACGAGCAACAAATATTTAAGAGTGTCTAAGTATAAAAATGATTTTTTTAAAGGCCAATAATCAGAATGTAGTGAGGTTCACCAAAAATGCTAAAGACACGCAAAACTGGGTTTTCAAAGTTATGTTCAGAAAAAATGAACATGTTGCTTCAGAGTAACATTTTTATAACACATGACAAAGAAAAAGCTATACCACTCAACTTTTATTTTATTTCCATCTTCTCTGTCAAGGATAGCAAAAATAATGTTGGTAGGAGAAAATTGAAGTTCAAGAAATGTGAGGTTGTAAGAAAGCAATTCTCCCCCAAATGACTTTACATCTTTTGTCCCAGATGAATTATATTCCAAGTTATAAAAGGAACTTTCATATAAAATTTCTGTATCATTGAACTACTTTTTGAGGCACTGTGAATAATCAGAAAGAAAACCAAAATACAAAAGGAAAAATGTTATAATTTCTTTTTAAATTAAAAATCAAAGGATTCTATAGATTCTGAGTTTGAGTGTTTAATGCAATTTTAAGCTCTGTTCAATGGAATATAAAAATATTTTAAATGTAATTTCTTCAGAATTGAAGGTCATCAGTAGATCCAAATGGGAAAGACAAAAACTAGGCAAATGAGGGCAATTTCAACATCTTTGAAACTGTGTTAATCTAAAAGTAGTTCATAATTCTCCAAAGGACACCAACTTGTAAATAAAACAGGATCACACAAATGACATAAAAATAGGTACTGCTTTAGAGAAAACACATGAAAACACACACATATACACACTCAATGAATTAACGAAACAAGCCTTCCTTTTAGTAGAAAATCACAAGATTCCCTTCTCTTCTTCTCCTGCATTAGCTGTAGTGGATAGCTCCTTCTATGCAGGCTTCCCTTCTTGATGTTGGTTAATATGGATTATCATCTAGGCTGTAAAAGTTTTTATATTTCTATTTTTTTGACCAACCTGGTAGAATTAGACTTTCTGCTATTTCTGTCTTTAGAAAAATCCAAAAGGTGCTTTATTTTCTCATTCACAGATATCCCTAGTGCGCTTGACCTGCCAGCTCTCTGGATGGATGGAGGGAGCGGGGGAGGAAGGGAGAGAGGGAGGGATACAGATATATATAGATAACCCTGAATGCAACTCAGGCTCTCAGGATGGGACCCAGAAAATATAATGAGAGAAATAGTCAAAAAAGAATTGTTCAACAGGCATTTGAAGATACCTGGAATTCAGAAGATAGTTGGAATTCAGCAGAAACTTTGTTTATAGATTTACGAATCATCTGCATTAAGTAATAACTGAAGATTTAGAAGAGATACATTTAATGAGGGAATGTGTAAAGAGGACAACTAGAAGGGCCAAGATTGAATCAGAAAATTCCAGCCTGGATTTGTGGACCTATTTGAGCCTTTCTACAACTCAGTTCTTAGTCCTTTCCAAAGGTCTCTACTATCTCCTTGTTACTTATTTCCTTCTCTTCACTGAAGCTCTGACAGACTCAACCTTATCTACTTGGTAGTTTCCACTACCATTCCAGCTCTTAGGATTCTGTTCATGTCAACAGTATTGTACTTGTCCCAACTTCTTGATTTCTTTTGAACAGAAATTTATAGGCTCTTTGTCTTTTCTTCCCAGAGTCTTCCTGGTAACTAAGTAAACCACAAACACACAGAAATAGACACAACCATACTTGTGCACATATACATATATGAGGAGCACCAAAAAATTTAAAGAATAAGAAACCTGATCAAATGTAATTGTTAATCTCTCATTCACAGATGGGGGTACATGGATGCCTGATTGTCTTTGTTTAGCCTTGGACTTTTATATTTTTCCTGGAGATAAGAGCCCATTACATCTTCCTTCTTGCCTCATCCATTATCTTAACCCCTCTTTAGGAGACATTATTTGATAAGTCCTCTTAAACTTAGCACAGTATTTTTCAAACTCTTTTATCCATGACCCATAGTAAGAACTACATTTTATATAATTGCCCAGAGAACACATAATAAATGTATGTACATGTTTTAAATAATTTCTATTTTTACTGCAGCAAATGATATTATTTTTTTAATTAATTTATTTATTTTTGCAGTTGATTACTACCTACTAAATTAATCTCATGGCTATCTATTGAACCTAGAGTAGACCCAGATTTCAAAAACTTCTGAGCCAGAGACTATAATCATGCTTGAAGATAAAAATACATGGAGAATAAAAGGCATTCCTTCTGACAAGGGGGTCATTTGCATTTCTTGGGACCTCATAGAAGGCCTCATCCACAAGTCTTCTGCACTGCTTATTTTTTCCCCAAATTTACTCACACTTTCAGCATTTTCATATATTTACTCATACTAGGTCTATGAGGAAAGGGTTGAAACTCTAGCAAGAGATATTCCTAATAATAAAGGCACTGGATGAAGCCATGAGGTAATAGCACTTCCTTCATACATTTTCCCAAATACTACTTTCTCTATGAGGTCTTCTATGGCTACCACCTAAATTCCAAACTTCTATAATGCATACATACACGTTATTCCCCTTCAATACTTGTTTTTCCTTCACAATTGACAGTATCTAATATTCTGTATATTTAAGATACCTATTTTACCTGTCTCTCCACTTTAATATTAACTCTAGAGGGACAAATGCAAAAAACAAGAGTGTTGTTTGGAGTAAAACTTACCAGCAGAAGAACAGCAAAGCAAACAATTCATCTGAGCTCTCACTATCCCAGAAGTATGCTTAGGCCAGGTGTGGCTGGTCTGCATGCTTTATGGCAGACACACAGCAGGGAGGAATCCTAACCCTGGTCTTGCTCTACACACTTAGAAGGACAAGAGAGAAAACAGCTATGTATATAACAATGGAAACTTCTTGTCAAGAACTTTCTCTTAGAACCTATGAGGAGTAATTGAAGATTTTCAGGGAAAAGATACGATCAGTCTTATCTTTTAGAAAGTATGCTTTATTACAGTGTGGGAAAGTTGGTAGGACTATCTAATGTTGTCAGTTCCTGTTGTTACTCTTTCTTCTGAAAAACTAGCTAAGGCCCTCTCTGGGTTAAAGAATTTGGTTGGTCAAGACCTCAATAAATTTTAGGTTGTTCAGGGAAACACTTGGACCCATTAGCTACAAGGAATAAGTGCCTGAGTATTGTCTGATGCAGTCATTATGTGTAAGGCAGAGAGAACAGAAATTACAATATAATTTTTTCTGTTTCATTGCAATTTTTTAAATTATAGTAGACAAATCAAGATAAACTTCTTTTTTACCTTGTAACTATAAGAAGCCTAATCAAAAATGTTTCCTAGCTAATATAATTTGCTTTTTACAAGATTGTAATAAAATATGATTCCTTTCTACAAGAACTGTGAAGTATGAAAATACAGTAAAATCTCTTCCTTTACTTACATGGATTAGGAAATTTATCAGAACCTTGAATTTCTTGAATCTTCTCATTTCTAGATCAGCACTATTTAATAGAGATATAAAGTTAGGCACTGTACATGTGTAATTTAAAATTCTTACATAAAAAATAAAAAGCAAGTGAAGTTAATTTAATAATATATTTTATGCAGCCTAATATATCTAAAATAGTACCATTTCAACATGTAATCAGTATAATTATTAAATAAGATATTTTGCATTTTTTTCTTATAGTAGTCTTCAAAATCCAGTGTGTATTCTACACTTATAGCACATATCATTTTAGAGTAGCCACATCTCAAGTGTTCAATAGACTGATGTGGCTAGTGGTTACCATATTAGCTCATTCTGGATCATTTTGACAGAAAACAATGATAAAATGAGGGCAGGGAAGGAAGGTTTATTGAGTATCTACTTCCAGCTCAATTATACCTGTAATTTTATACTTATTTAAAATTTAATCCTCACAAAAACATGTGACATAGCTCTTAATATCTTCGTATTTCAAATGAAAACAAAAATGCCACTCATGTTTTGCAATCTTGTCAAAAGTCATTCAGCGAATAAGTCTATCAGCCTCAACATATCCTCTTTCATCTCTCTTTTCTTCCTCAAGGCAAGTGTCTTTACCAAATTTTTCATTATTAATAAATACTTAAGCAACAGTAGATATTACCAAATGCCTAAACTGTTAACTGTTAAGGTAGAAAAAAAAGAAAATTGTATTCATTTTCTGTATTATTTCAAAGGAGATGCATATACCACCATTATTTCAGTAAAAATGTAATTTTGGACCCAATGAATTATATACTTCAAGACATATTTTTCACAAAGATAATAAATTTAGAATCTCCAAAATGATATCTAAAGCTGGTGCTTGTCAGCTTGTCACTTGTCAAATCAGTCTTTTCACAAACTGAATTTCTTGGTCTTGGTTGTGAAGGGCATGTGAATACGAGAGTGTCAAGGTCTGACATGACTGAAGAAAATATGTTTGTTCTGATTTGTTGTGCATGAAAAATATTAATACACAACATGTAGGCCTATATTTACAAGCCATTGCAAATTGATGCTCTGCATATTTTGGTCACAGCTAATTCTGACATAGTTGAATGTGAAATTGGCCATGCAGTATTAAGAAGATAAAAAAAAAAATGTTCATTTTTTTGTTGTTTGAATTTGATACATACTACTAGTTATAGAATTGTTTTATTTTGATAACCTGCTACTGACTTAAAAAAACAGTTTTTAAGAGTTTATAAAATGTTTTATGCTCTGTATGAAAGACAAAAAAGATTTTCTCAAAAGCATATTTCAGATACTGTTATTATAAAAGAATAGCTTATAGAAAAGCAGCTTTTTTTGGAATATGAAATGATTTAGTCCTACAGAAAAGTGACACATGCATTATAATAGACAGGTAAAGATAATTTCATAAAAATATTCTATCAAATAAAAAAATTATGAAGTTTTATTTATTACATTGTGATTCAGGAAAACTTCACTGCAATATGTACAGCAGATAAGAAATTAAATAAACACGAAAATCAAACATCTTTACTTTTGATAACTTAGTAAATTACTGACTAATAATTCATATACTCTTAACAATGGATTAGAAATTCACTTTTTATTGAAAACACTACTGATTTACTTTCATTTCTTTTTAAAATTTTGATTTAAATATTTTTGATATATGGAGAGAGATGAAATTATCTGTAAACAGCATGGTTCAGTGATAAGAATCCAGGATTTAATCTGAAGACCTAGAGTTGAAATGGTTTTTGGTTGTATACTAGTTTTTGTCATGAAAGTATGACACTACAGAATTTGACAGAACTATAAATGTTTTTTTTGCATGAAATCTGTAATTTTTCAAATAAAATCTTAACTGAACTCCAGTGTAGAAAAGAATTAAGAGTTAAAAGTTTAACTTTAGTATAACGATACTTTGTAAGTTTAAATTTAAAATAGGTAATATACAGTAAATAAGAACAATAATAGAGTTTCCATGAATTTTTAAATTTCAGTTGTGGAGTCACAGTAGCTTCAATCTCAATATTTAATTAATTTCTAAATTTTCTTTTGGTTTATAGTTAGGCAGAAAATCCTGATTCACATGGAAAACTCATTTCTAAATGTAATAGGTTTGAATGGCGTGCTTTGCAATCTCATGTTACACTTGATCATGACTGATCCACAAAAATTTTAAAAGATTCATATGAAATTATTTCAGAGTTAAATTATTACAAATTATATATAATATAACAGTGGTTAACAGCAAAACATTTTGAAGTCTGAAAGACCTGGGGCTGGAGTTCTGCCTCCCCCATTTAATTTCTATTTGACCTTGACCTCTTTAAACTTTTTCCTTGAGATGTAAATTAGAAATACTAAATGATACCTACCTCACAGGATATTAAGTGAGATAATATTTATAAATGGATAAGCTTAAAATATGGCATATAATTAGAGCTGTGTTGATTTTGAAAGAGCTTAAATAAATGTGCTCTTTAACAAATTTAAATCTTTATAACAAAATATTCTGTACTGTCATTTTATAAATTTGTATGGTATGCTAGTTTTGTTAAACTTTCTCTTAAAATCTCAAAACAAATTTCTTCCTTCTGTGTCAGTGATTTACAAAGTGATAAATGCCCTTATGTTCACACACACTACAAAAACAAGCAAATGGGAAGCTCTGCTGTCCAGTTGAATTATAAAGGTTTCATGTATGACAGCCTATAAATTAGTCAAATAACTTGTATGTATATTCTTATATTATTCTCTTAACTTTATTTTCAGACAATGTACTAATTGAATTTTCCTTGCTGCCTGCTAATCTAATTGTTACAATATAATAGAGTGTCATTTAATAAGTGCCTTTTCAGGATCAGATTCAAATTGTTTGCATATATTTTTGATAATATTAAGCTATTTCACTTATCCTGAATTTGAAAGCCTTATTTTTCTGCTCATTTTGTTTTGTTTCAAATGCTGTTGTAACTTGGCAGAGATTGTAGAACCCTTTTCAAAATTTCACTATATAAACAAATGTACTAAGAATTTGAATAATTTTTACTGCTATGAAAATCATTCCCAACAAAAATAACTTCTCTTTAATTTTCTTTCATATTTCCTTGTCTGTAAATTTCTAGTGATTTTATAGAAGGATTTCTGGCTTAATGTTTTATTTTTCTATGTTTTTGTTTAAATATCAGTGGAAATATTAATATATTTCATTTCATCTTAAACCAAATCAATCTCATCACTAGATTCTTTTCAAATTTTTCATTTTTTTTCCAATAACTTTAGTTTTAAGAATAATTATAACCATTTGAATAATGGTTATAATGTAAGTTATGCAATGACACAAATATTATAACATTACTATAAACAGTCCTAGAAGAATTCACAATTTTAAGTAAGTGCTAAAACTATTTTAATACTATGCATATTGGAGTTCCCCAGAAATATGGAACCAATAGAATGATTTAGAGATAGACAGGGATATTGAGATAAAGAGATGGAGAAAGAGAGGGAGAGGGAGCGGGTGAGGAAAAGAGGGAAATAGAGAGAGACAGAGACAGAGAAAGATAGATTATAAAGAATTGGCTCACATGATTATGGAGACTGACAAGTCCCAACATCTATGGAGTGAGTTGGCAAGCTTGAGACCCAAGGGAGCTGATACTGTAGTTCTAGTCTGAAGGCAGGTAGTCTATAGACCCAGAAATGTTTCAGGTTGAGTCAGGCCTTCAACTTAACCCACTTACATTACGGGGGGCTATTTGAATCACTCAATCTGCACATTTAAATGTAATCTCATCCAACAACACCCTTACACAAAATCCAAGATGATTTTCGATCAAATATCTGGGCAACCTGAGGCCCAGTCAAGTTGACCTATAAAATTAATCACTACACCATGTTACACACAGCATATGTTATATCGTTGTTTGCCAGTCCACAACAAAACATTACTCCATTATTTGAGCCTGTACTAGTAGATATGACAGAGTCTTATCTGGCATTAAATTGAGTGCAAAAACATATGCACATGAGATAATAGTATTCTGCCTTTCACAATTTACATTTCTCGGCATACAGGGGTCTGAATCTTTTTGGTAAACAGTGCAGCATTAGATTATACTGAAATAATTCAATAAAAAGTTTCAAATATATGCACAGAGATAACAGAACAAGCTCTTTTCATATACGTCTCTGATGTTTTAAATTCAGCATATAACATTCTTGATATTTTGTGCTGCTTTATTTCATAGTTATTTTCTATTAAATTTTTACTAACTTTTGCAGAATCTGAGTCCTCTTTATACTAACCCCTAGCAGTAACTTTTGGCTCATATTTATGGGTCACAGATAATTACTTGAGAGTGTAGCATTTTGAACATCAACTGTTTGAAATTCACTGTAAAATATCCATGAAACCATCTGGAAAGAAAAAATTTTCCATATAATAAAAAGAAACAAGCATATTCTTGATTCTGGTAGGAACTGAAACACTCTATTGATAGTTTGGGATTAAAAATTGGTGTCTGTTTGGAATCTCTTTAAAGCTATTTCTTGTTTTACCCTCCAGTAGCTGAGTTTCTGGTATTTATTCTGGTAAAATTATTATGCCATTTCAGTTGTCATATAGGAACTCTCTCTACCCACTAATGTTCTGGCTATATACCCTATATTGGCAAGCAAACTGCCTGAAAACATGTGTATTTTGCAGTTTCAGTGTCCTTCAAATGCCCATCAACAAAAGGTTTTTTTTTTTTTGGTCTCAGATCCTTATGGAAACCTTAGAACACAAATCATATTCTTGTCTACCCATCATAATTTTTGGCTTTTGACTCTTACCTACAACCTAAGTAAAATTCAGTGAGAACTCCAAGCTAGAAAGTTCCATTGCATTTTACTTAGAGATAAACCAGTTTGACATCTAAACTCAGAGCAAGAATTCTTAATCCCTGGGTACCTTAGATATGTGTGAAAAATTTTATATGTATATGTACATATGCACATTTTCCTGGGTAGAGTCTGTACCATTCATTGAGTCTTAACTATACAGTATGCCTACTCCCAAATAGTAAAGTCATTAAACCACTAGAAACAAGTTTCACCAGTTTCCTTTTATATGAGAGTTCTCCAGAGAAACAAAAGAGAGAAAGAGAGACAGAAAGACAGAGAGAGAGAGACAGAAAGGGTGAGCAAGAAAGAGATTTTAAGCAATTGACTCATGCAGTTGTGGGAGTTAGCAAATCTGAAATTCATAGGGCAGGTTTTCAGGCTTTAAATTCTGGCAAGCACTGATACTACAATATTGAGTCCAAGTGCAACTGGGAACAAGAACTATTTTTTCTTTGGGGTCCTCGGTCTTTTCTTTTAAGGCCTTTAACTCATTAAATAAGGCCCACCCACATTAGAAAGAGTGATCAGCTTTACTTAAAGTCAACTGATTTAAACGTTAATCACATCTTTAAAAAATGCCTTCACAGTGACATCTAGATGGGAGTTTGATCAAAATTGGGTATCATGGCTTAGTCAAGGTGACATAAAATTAACCATCACACTTTCTATGCCTAACAGCTCCTTTCTAGGCACATTCTTTTGATAGTTTGGGCCCTTACAATAAACATTCAATAAATGTTAGCTTTGTATTTATACATTTCAGCGTGCTCTTTGCCTTCAGATATTAGAGGTGCTACCTACCATACCTTGGCTAAAGTAGAATGAATTACAAACTCTTTTGCCTGTCTTCCAAAAGTTTACCTGATCTCTTTATCTTTGTGCAAGAAGGATATCATGTACACCATAAAACTAGTTTCCCAACATTCAGAAGTAAAGTCAATAAAACCAACCATTCAAGTTAAAGCATAAGTAGACAGGAGAAGAAAAAGAAAAACAAAAAAGAAAAAAAAAAAACCTTAACAATGCCTATAATGAATAAACAGTAGTATAAAAACAAAGAGAATTTAGAGGTAAATCTTTGCTTCTTCCCTCCAAGGTATCAATTATTTTGCTTTTTGAAATGAGACAAAGTTATAGAATTTCAAAGATCCAGTTTTCTAAATATTTATACTGCCTAAATTTAAACTGGCTAATCATTGCTGTTTAGCAATTCTATCTTTATTGTTTATTCTCAATTAAAATAATTCTTAGGGTAAGAAGGGAGGTTAGAAGGAGTAAGATAGCAGTTGAAACCATTTTCCTTAAGATGAAAATATACTATCTTTGGAGGACCTGCACTCAAAATTTTTCCATGTTTTTCTATCTTTTCTTGGTCACTCTCTTCCTTGCTTCCTGAAAGAGCACCTTATAGCCTTCAAATTAAAATTATTATCTTCATTCCACCTTAGTTTAACTTTTCCTTGGCACTGGTTTTTGTTTTTTTTTTTTTTTTTCACCTTCCCTTATCCTACAGGAAAAGCTCACTTTTTCCTTGTCAAAACTAATCCTAATGAATGACCTTTGTTTTTCCTTCTCCTCTCCTCCTCTAAGACCTGAGTACTTCAACATGTGATCTGAGGACATCAGCATCTGAAACACCTTCTGCTTATTTGAAGTTTTCTTTTCTGGTCTCCACTTTGATATTACTGAATCAGAATTTCTGGAATAAGACCCAGGATCTGCATTTTTAACCAAATTCTCCTGGTACTTCTTATGCATGCTAGTTTGAACCGCTAATCTTGATGATCTTCATCAATAATTACTAGTTTCACCAAAAGATTCAGAAACTTCCTCTTAACCGACTCTGAAATTTGGTTCCCATTCTTTAATAATACCGTCTTTAAATTTCACTCGGAGGTCACTTTCAATTCCCTAAATGGACATTAAAATGGCCTTTTCTTTGTTCTTACTCTTCTTGATGCCTCTGCAGTATAACAGAATAGTCATATCAAAAAGCATTTACTGAAATATCAATTTACACACACTTAGCCAAAGAGAAAGGAGAGGAAAAAAAAAAAAAAGATAACATGCAAGCAATTTATATGCCATTTTAGTCAATGAACCTCTGCTCCAGAACAGGCATTGAATGGGATACTTGAACACACCATCATCTCAGTTAGTCTCTCATAGTGTGACCTACTTGCTCACTGTGAATTCAGTGTTGAAAACTCTTGTCTTCTACATTCAGCATGCTCCCTATATGAAATTCAACTATGTCTTATGGTGCTAGAGAGTTAAGAAGGTAGGCAGGGAGAGAGCAAGGGAGGACAAAGGGAGGAACTATTCTAATTTGGGGGAGAAAAACACTTGTGTTGAATTTTTACAAAAAAAAAAAATGCGTATTGATAACTGATATAGCAACTTCATGATAGATTTTGTAAACTGATTTTAACTTCACATCATTTTCAGCTTATGTCATGAATTGAGAATCTAACTCATGAATAAGATGAAAATTCACTGTATAATTATCAATGCTCTTTATTAAACAACTTTCTTTCTTAGCCTTAATAATGTATTTTGGTTTTTCCTCTTATATCTTACTGTTTCCTCTTCGGTCTCTAACTGGTTCCTTTCCCTAAAAGTTAAGGCATTTTTAGCCCTTCCTTATTCCTCCTGCCTTTACTTTCTCTGGGTTTTTCCAATTATAGAACAGGACCACTGTTTAGTTTCTGGATTAAGTCTAGCCAAGGGCAAAAGTCTTCTAGTAGCACCAACTCTATCACTTATTAGATTTGAAACTGAGTCCTAGCTCCTAGTAATGGAACTTAGTGGCCAGCTCACAAATGTCAAGATCCTGTTTTGTTCCCCTAAGTTTCCTTGTTACCTTTCAGATCAATTACTTTGGTTCTTGGAGACAAACTGCCAGTGCCTATGTCACTTAGGAGTCACAGGACATCTCTGCTCCCTCCTATACTGACCCTGTCTGTACATGTGTTTAAGTTTCTACCTTGACCTCCCCTCAGTGGACTGATTGCTGGCCTATGCTCTTAAACACTATCTGCTTTTCTAATTTTAAGTTCTTTCAAAATGTGAAGTTGAACAACTGAAGAAGCAACTGATGAGATAAACCAAAGCCTAGAGGCAGAGTTCCAGTGAATCCAGTGGAGACTATAGGAGCCGAGAGTTAAAGAAATGGAGAGACCAGGAAACTCTAATTTTGTAAAAGTTTAGCCTTTCAGGCACTTTTCACAACTACTATCCAATATTAGACTGAACTTTAATAGTAACTTTTATAATTTATGATATGCTCTGACTTTTACTCAGAAAAACATATATTTAGTTGAAAATGTCAAAGAATCACTATGAAATTAGTTTTAATCAGATCCTTGCCAATAGTAAAATGTGAATTTAGCAGCATTCAAAGGATATGAATTTGGAACATAAAAATTAATCCATTATGCTAAAAGATCATTGAAAACACTATTTTGTAAGCTATATTGAGCAAAATATATTTGCAAAGGATATTTTTAAGAAGTATACCTTCATTCCATTAGATGCAAGTGTGTGCATGTCTCAACTCATACATAACCAGATAAAATTATAGAATATTCCATAGTTGGAAAGGAGCTAATAAATGAAGTCCAACCTTTTCATTTTACAGATGAAGGTACCTAACAACAGCAGACTAAATAACACATCTAACATCTAGTTACTGGCAGTACTAACTCTAAAGCTCTTCTCCAATGCTATTTCACTTATGAAATAGCTATTTCATTATTTCATATTTCATTATTCATCTCTCTATTGAACACCTTCTTTGTGTACTAGAGCAATGATAAATGGAGTGATATGATTTCCAAAAAGTCAACAGTACAAGAAGAAAATTATACATATAATGTAACCTAAATATCAACTGCTTCAGCCTTGAGTTACCCCACTTCCCTTAATATTTAAATAAATTCATTTAAGCTCCTATCATGTATGTGTTGAAAATCGAATCCTTCTTTCTCACCTATTGACTTCTCTGGAGGTTCATGTTTCTCCTACAGACGTTTTGCTCCAAGTTTCTGCTTTTGATGAATTTTTACCCTGATATTTCACCTTTTGTGACCAAATCACTCTAACAGGAATACAGATAATTTATTTCAGATTTCCCAAAGCACTTATAAATGTAAGACCTTAATATTTAATTTAGTTTCCTAAAAAGTTGGGTATAGTAAATGGATATTAAGTCAGAACTGTAGCTCTTAGAATCTTTTGTTTGTAATCAGTAAAAGAAAAATGTAATTCAAACAATATTAAACCATTCATTCAATAAACAGTTATTGGTCCAGGTGTTGGAGAATTAGCAATAAAAAAAAAGTCAAAAATTCCTTGAGGGAGACAGATAATAAGCAAGTACGTGTATGTGCAGTGATCATACTACAAAGACAATCATGGCAAGGAAGAATGCAGGATATATCTCATCTTTTAGATATGGAAATCAAGAAAAAAACTCAGTGGAAAGGTGACATTTAAAGAGAAACCTAAAGGAAATGAGGAAGTGAAGCATCTGGGCATCTTAAAGGTGTTCCAGGCAGAGGGAATTGCAAATGCAAAGATGCTGATCTTGGCGTGTTTGAAGAAAAGCAGGGAGGCTACTGTGTCCTGGGCAGAGTGACAAAGCAGAAGTAGTAAGGTCTGGAAGATAACTGGGGTCCATATCATAGAGAACTTTCTAGATCAATGTAAAGACTTGAGCTTTTATTTGTAGTGGAAGTTTTTGAAAGAAGATTGGCATGATCTGACTTACATTTATAGAGAACCACTACGTTTACAGAATAGAGAATAAGATGGTAAGAGCAGAAGCAAAGAGGCATTTGGGACACTATGGTTATAGTGTCAGGAAAGAGATGATGTGGTTTATATCAAGGTGGTAGTAATGGAAATAGTGAGAAGTGATGAGATTCTGGGTATATAATATGATGAAAAAGCTGACAAGATTTGCTAATGGATTAGGTGTGGGTTGTAAGAGAACAAGTGGAAAAACAGAGGTGCCATTTAATAAATTAGTAAGACTATAAGAGAAGTCTATTTGAAAAGGGGATGAATCAAGAGTTTGGTTTTATTCAATTAATGATATTTATTGAGTAATCTAAATAGAAATACTAGAGGTTTGGCAAGCTTCAATATCAGCTTATAGGTCATTTGATCTTAGTGACTCGAGTCATCAAAGACTCCTCTTTTTCTTTCCATTTTTCCATCTCTGTTATTCATAGCCAGAGTCTTCCTAAGGATGACCCCACATGTAGTCAAGGGGCAACTGTCATCAGAAATTGGAGCGCTATGTCTTCACATGCAGTAGGACAGTCAGGACAATTCTCACAACCAGACAAAAAGTCTTGAACCTCTGCTGAATGGATCTTTTCTAAACCAACCACAGTGCCTCGGAAAAATGTCAGGAAAAGTGTTGAATGGATTAAGCCTAGATTACTTTCAAACTAATCACTGTCTAAATGGTATTATAGGATTATCTGAGAGTTTAGGCCAATTTGCTATCACTGTTGATGGAAGAGAAAAGGTTAATTTTACCTAAACCAAATGGTTCCTACATAATGAGAAGAGTAAAAGAAATGTTGTAAAGACAGGTGCAATGCCCATTACAAATGCACAGAAGAGCAAATGACTTAAAGTTAAATACTGGATGGAACTATTCTTACCAATTTTTTGGCAATTCTTATCCTGGGGAAATTTCACTGACTGGAGTGTCCATTGAGGTTCCAACAGAAAAGGGTTCCATGTTGCATAACACCCTTTTTCTCAAAATCTGTCTCATATTTCCTGTTAATACTACTTCTCAGGCTTCCTAAACCCCTCTCCCAAGTTTTGCCACCAGAATATTCAAAATGCCCATCACTTGTCACTCCATTACACAGAAAAATTGGCTTCAAGTGAGTTTTGTACATATACAAATTCATTAAGGTGGTATGTAAAAAAGAGGACTATTCACTCCAGGTATGAACAACTTAGCAGAACAGAAGAACCTAAAGAGGTTTTGAAATTTTGGTCTTTTTACCTTAAATACATAATTTTTAATATTTCCCCTATAAGGGTCTTTTTAAATAAGAAATGCCTTTAGAAAACAAGCAGCAAGACAGCAAGGGTTACGTGTGTTTATCTGAGAACGTTTTTTTTTTTTTTATTGCTTTAAGTAGATGTTTTTTTCTTTTACAATAATTATTCGGTGAATCAAGAACTCTAAATAAACTATGTACAAAGTGCTCTAATAGCTAAGTAGAATGGACATATAATTCTGCCCAGCATGATGATAAGAACAGGCACTGAGTATCTTACAGACAATACTGCAGCTATATACAGCTGCTAAGAGACAAAAATGCATTTTAAAAATATAACTCTAGCAGTTACAGAGGAGCAGCTAGGAGGATGATCAGTAAAACTAGATGCCATGCAGTCAATTAGGAAGCTGCAACAAGAGTTTAGTAAAGACAAAATGAGGGACTGGCCCAATGCAGTGACAGAAAGGTTGGAAAGAGGCCCCAGTTTAAGGATAATTGTGAAGTTGAATTATTATGTTGCCTCTCTAATATTTCATATAAAACTCATTAGAGCAAATAAAGAATGATAGTTTTGGAAGCATAAAAATTAAGTGAACAAGTTATTATTTTTGCCACATCCTTTTGGATTGTGTTATTTCACCAACATCTTTTTTCTTCTTCCATTAACATCTGAATTTTGCTTCTAGGGAAATGGTCTTTTCCAATTAGAAATCAGTCTAGTTAATCAATCAAAAGAATCTGTTTCCCTCCATTTTCATTCATGTAAACCAATGAGACAGATCCTCTCTGGAATTTGTGACAGTGAGGGTGGGGGTCAGTGCTTGATGAAACTCTTTGTTGTTACTACCAGGATTCCAAAAGCTGTCCAGATTCTTATCTGTTGAATTTTTTTGATTTTAGGTAAACTAACCTTATAGCGCCCTATATCCTCCAGATTATTTTCTGCCTACATTAGCTGGGTGGGCTTCTATTTCTTACAACAAAAGTAAACTAAATAATACAAAAGTATGATAAAACAAATGAGCCAAGACATAACAGGACTAAGAACCCAGGTCTCCTAAAACTCAGTCTAGAAGCTTTTGTATCATGTCATCGTGCCTCTAAATATTGAACAAGAGAAAATCTTTAAACATAAGAATTATAGTGTCTAATATGTCTAATAGAAATATGTTCTTCAACACTAGAATAAATCAAAAAATAAAGAAGGATATAGTAACTGGCTTAGATACCATGAGACAATGGCAAGGAATAAATTGGAGATTTTTGTATGCATCCTAGGACTTTATGATAATACAATCT
Source organism: Cynopterus sphinx (assembly GCA_030015415.1). Lineage (NCBI taxonomy): Eukaryota > Metazoa > Chordata > Mammalia > Chiroptera > Pteropodidae > Cynopterus > Cynopterus sphinx. Next base: position 75,408,278 of record CM057384.1, read on the forward strand.
ACCTTAGCCGTTTCTGGGGATTTTACAAAAATACTGAGCAAATCTAATGCAGTCCTGCAGGTCCAGGAGTGATGGACCACATGCCGAGTTCACGGACCTTATCATCAAAACAATCTGGGAATTTCTGAGATCTCGTTGCTGCCACTGCCACTACCGCTGCTGATGCTGCTGATGCTGCTGCTGCTGCAAAATTCCATTTTATGGTTTGTGGGTGAATTAAAAACTTTCAGTCAAGACTGTAAATTAGAGCTTTTGCAAATAATAAAAAGCCTAGTTGAATAAATTTAAAGTGATTTTTTTAGTTCACTGAGTGTGCAAGAATAAAATGTAATGGAACCAGCAAGCTCTTTTCTGCTCAGTTTGCCCCCAAGTTTAGGTGATGATCAGACTCCTGTGAATGTACCTTGATCTTTCTGGCTTCTGGAGATCAAGGAACTCTCTAATTTATTTGCTAAGTAGGGAATATGGCTCTCTCCTTAGTAAAAATAAAGCTGAAATTTACAATACAGGAACTGTGGGTTGAGGGGGAGGGGAAATAGATGAATTCAAAGAGAAACAAACCAACAGACTGAAAAATCCTAGAAGCTGTCACATATCAGTGCTGAAAACATTGGCAGATTGCCAAAAAGTATTTTGGCAGAAGATAGCCAAGTTTAGAAGAGCTAACTTTAGAATGAGGAAAGGCAGTTAACTGGAGAAAAGGCAAAAACAAAAGTGGATAGAAGGGGAAAAAATGTAAGAGAATAATCAGAATTGAATTCAACAGGAGACATTGACAGTCCCTTTGTTTTAATGAGAAAAATACCAAAAAGAAAAAAAGTAAAAGTTTCCTTTTCTACTTGCTGAAGAATTACTGAAAATGGAAATCCATTGTAACTAAGCAACAACACTGACGATTTCTCTGATTTAGTATACTGTGGTATGATCAACAAGACAAAATAAGAATAGTGGTAAATAAAGTATAATTTCCTTGACCCTGGCCAACCATACCTGAAAACTGTGGCCATATCTTTCCATTGACCTATTTACCAAAGCTCCATTGACAGAGGTACCTTTTTTTCTTTCCTTAATAAAATTATTTAGATTCCAAACAAACCAGAACTGAGAGAAGAGATGACCACAAGCTAATCCATCCGCTCACTCTCTGGGAATCCCAAACCAGAGGGAGCAGTGGACCTAGCCAGGGTTCGGGTTCCTCAGGCTACTTTGGCGCCCACAGGCCTCCTTGGTCTGGGCAGGCCCCTTGCCTTGCACCCCCGCTCAAGTGGTGCCTTGAAGGCCATGGACAGCGGCTAGCCCCTCCTTTCTGAAGCAGAGGAAAACCTAGAACTAATAAAAGCGAGACACATCACGAAACCACCCAAGGAAATCGGCAGCACAAACCTTCCGTGAGGCAGCTCGGCATCAGGAGTTGCTCCAAGAGCACACACAGTCTTGACCTGACGAGGTAAAATTCGTAAGCTCCTTCGAAGAGGGACTCGGTGTCAGACCGCTTCGTGGCCAGAGCCGTCCTCTTGGTCCCCGAAGCCGTTGTTGACCTGGGCCTCAGCCTGGGCCTGGGCTCACTGCCCTCCTCATAGGCTATAGACAGAGAAGCGGTCGGAGATCTGCCCAGGTGCCAGGGCCTGTTCCTCACGCAGCACTGGGCCAGCATGGGACGCCGCTTTACACGTTCCGGCTCGCGCCCACGCCTGGCGCCCGGCTGTTCCTCTTTGTAGTGCCCAAGGTATTCTTCACTTTTTCTCCCCGACAGGAGTTTCCGTTAGAGTCTGAGAAGGTGTGGGGTTCGTTGAGGAGGGAGATGAAACTCAGGAGGCCAGCCCTAACTTCTGGGTGGGGTTCTACCTTTCCGAGCGCAGCTCCCAGCTCTGGGGGCGGGCGGGGGGTGGGGATCATCCACCGGGGGTGGAGTTTGGAGGCGCACATATACCCGGTCTCATAGATGCTGGGTGTCACTTATTGCTCAGGAGACAAAAGGCAGTCATTAGGGAACTTGAGGTGTGACTTGAAGTAACTACCATCATAGTAGGTGTCAGGGGTCCAAAAATGGCCACTGGAGCTACCTGGAAATTTACACCCAGCTCTTCTGGCAGCCCCTTGAGTTTGAGCAGTAAACACCTGCCAGCTCAGCGCTAGAACTTTAGCAGGATGGCAGAAGAGCAGATTAGTATTTCTAGATGTAAACTTTAAGTGTACAATTAATTTATTTGAAACATTGTTAATTAATTGAGTTACAGGATGAATATTTTTACAAGGAGAATTTGAACTAATTGTGAAAAGTATTTAACAGAAGATAACATTTAAATACAATGGAGTAACCTAATAGTTTAAGAAGCAAAAAATGAAACTTCCTTGATGACCAACTGGAAAACAATTTGAGTTCCTATATATCAAATTATTTCCCTCCTATAAAATATTATTTTGTTTGTTGTTTTGCTTTCTAGATGACTGGCGGGGTTGTAATGGTATGTTATAAATATGGCTTCATAGTCCTCTGGCTTTCATTCTTTAAAAACATTATTTAATGAGCTATGGAAACTTACTTAAATAATTAAACCATGTAAATATAATACATAGCTAGCTTGTATTACATGCAGGTGCATTCAGGGTACAAGTAAAAAATTTTAATGATCAAAATTGGAGAATAAAAGTAACCTCCATACCAGAAAAGTTTTAAAAAATCGTGATTGTGAAAACCCAAATTGACGTCTTATGACTTCTAAATTTATTGAAGCTTTGCTTCAAAAGCGAACGTTTCCATTTGTTGATCTTTCAAAGGATTCCTCTATCCCCAATTAATTCCTAACATTGCTCCACTGTATATATGAATCTCAGTGCAATGTTTGATGACTACTAGCATTTGTGTAAGCAGATGTCAATTACCAGGAAAAAAAAATGTTATAACTAGAATTTACCATCTCTACCAATTATATTTTCTACAAGATATTGATGACCTCTGCATCAAATCTATTCATGTTTTATACGAGGGTCGATTTTTTAGGGAAGTATCTTAAAAATTGGTTAGTTTCTCTGCAATTTTTGTCATTGTATAGAGAGTGACATCTACTTAGGATAGCATTGTTTTAACACTTGGACCTATTTCTAACTTGGAAGAAAAATGTAAAAAGTAAAAAACACAAATTTCTAGATTTAATTGAGCTTTTCATGTTATAAATAAACTATTATTAATGACCACATTATTTTAATGACTCAAAAAATAAATAAAGATGCGTAACATAAAATATTTAAATAAATATCAATGTCTGAACACCACAGATACCTGTAAGCTAAATTAGGGCTTAGCTCAATTGTGAATTATCAGTAAGGACACTTCTGTGCTAAGAATTTTTCCTGGTCCCTAACCATTCCTAACTTTGGATTTACAAAGTAAAAACTTTTCTCTAACTATATGCCCTTATCAGAAAATAAAGCTTTTATTGTTTTTTTCCCCTCAATTCTTCTAATGAGCCCTATAATAACCCCCACTGAATGAGTTTTCCAAGGTCTAAACACAACATGGCAATGTGTAGAATATGTATTTTTCCAGTGCCTGTTTTTTCCCCATTCCAGGCATTATCTAAAAAAAATGCTTCTGCATACTTTGATTCCTTCCCTTAAACTCCTTCAATTTCCAGTTTGTTAATGGCTAATTTACATAGAGAGGGTCTTCTTTTCTAAAATCTGCAGTTGTGCAGATTCTCTTAAAGGTCCATAGTTAAATGGTTTGCATTTTATGCTTTCAAGATGTTAGAATTACTCAAATTAGAAAGGTTTGTAATACAGATATACAGATATATATTTAAATAATTTGAGATTTCATTAGCTAAGCAATTCCGTTCAGGAAAGGGACCTAATTTCTAACAACTCTGATGCTGTGCAAGTCACTTAATATCTCCTGTTTTTATTTCTTTGTACAGATGTTGAACAAGATGGTTCTTTGGATTATTTTAATCTGTAATGTTTTATTCTAATCCAAGAGTACAATTCTTGAATTCATGAAGATATTCCTTTCTTAACCTTGCATTGATTATCAGCGTACTATGTGTCAGACTCTATGATAGACACTTTTTTCAAGAGCTTTTTTAGAACCGTTTTAGATTTACAGGAAATAATTTAGATGATAATGCAGAGTTTATACCCTGCATTGCAATTTCCCCATTGTTAACATCTGACATTAGTGTGGTACATTTGTTACAGGTGATGAACCAATACTGACCTATTATAATTAAGTAAAGTCCATACTTTATTCAAATTTACAGGGTTATTATCTTTTACAGCTTATCTTTGAACTGTGTAGGTCCATTTATACATGGATTTTTCAATAAATACATACAGTCCATGAATGTCTTTTTTTTATTTTCTTAATGTTAGCTTTTCTCTAGCTTAGTTTATTATAAGAATACAGTATATAATATATATAAATTAAAAAATATATGTATTAATTGACTGCTTATGTTATCGGTAAGGTTTCCAATCAACAGTAAGCTATCTAGTAGTTAAGTTTTGGGAGAGTCAAAAGTTATACATGGATTTTCAACTGCTCCTAGCATCCACATTGTCCAAGGGTCAGCTATATTCTTTTTGTGTTCCAACATCATACAGGATAGTATATGATATTTACGTGTCATATCTTTTTAGACTCTTCCTATGACAATTTTTCAGATTTTCCCTGTTTTTGATGACCTTGACAGTTTTGAGGAATACATGTCAAGTGTTTTGTTGAATGCTCCTTAGTTGGAATTTGTTTTCCTCATAGCTATACTGGAGTTATGGGTACTAGAAAGGAAAACCATAAAGGTAAAATTATTTTATCACAACGTATCAAGGACACATAATGTCAACATGATTTGTAACTTAATATTTACAGTGATGTTAACCTTGATCACCTGGCTGAGGTAATGTTTGTTAGGTATTCTCATTGCTCATTTTTCCCCCTTTTTATATTATATTCTTAGGAATAAAGTCACTATACACACTGTTCACTTAAGGAGTAAGGGTCCATGCTCCCCTTACATGAAGGCAGTATATCTAGATAAGTTATTTGTAATTCTTCTACAAAGAAGATTTCCATCTTCTATTCATACATTCATTCATTCATTCATTCATTTATGTCAGTATAGACTGATATATAATCTTTTTAGATTGTCTTATTTATTCTATATTTTGTATTATAATCCAATCTTTATTTTATTACTCAAATTTGTCCAGTTTGGGCCATTTGCGATTCTTTCAGTTGACTCTGTTAACCCTTCAACATACACCACCAGTGCAGATTTTTTTTTTGTCTTGAGCACTTCCTGTCTTAAATGTTTCAGGTTGCTATAGTAAAGTACCATACTAAGTGGCTTATGAACAACAGAAATTTATTTCTCACATTTGCTGAGCCTAGAAGTCCGAGATAATGGTATCAGCATAGTCAAGTTCTGGTGAGAACCCTCTTCCAGATGGTAGACTGTCAACATCATTTTATTTTCAAATGGCAGACAGAGAGCTACCTCTCTTTGCCTCTTCTTATAAGTGCAGTAATCCCATTATTTAGGGCTCCACATTTGTCTTAATTACCTTGCCGAGGCCCCAACTTCAAACACTATCACATTGAGGATCAGATTTCAATATATAAATTTGGGGAAGACACAAACATTTTGTCCCTAACACTTTCTTACTTTCTAGCATTACACTATGCTCCAGATCCATCGTATATATTTCTTGACCCAGTCCTAAAATCAATTGGTAATCCAAGAAGCCCTGGTTTCTCTTCTTGGAGAAAGGTACATCTCGGTGCTAGATGTACTTGTTACTGGGGTGTCATTGTCTCTAGAACCTCTCAGTTGACAGTAAGAAAATATAATTGTGTATACTAACTTGTGCAGATTCACATATCTATATAAATCTTTCTATACATAACCATCTGTTTCTATATTAAGCTCAAAGGGAATTCATACAGATGTCTCCAGCTCTCATCCTTTACCATATAGATCATTGTAGCTCTTCCACCTGCTTATCTCTAACCTCTAATAATGAGAAATTGGCGTCCACTATCTTTTATTTACTTAATCATTCAATTTAAGTGTGTGTACGTGTGTGTGTGTGTGTATGTATGTATATATATATATATAGGTATGTATGTATGTATATCGTAGTATCAACACTATTAACTTTTACTCCTGTGGGGAACAGGTTTATCAACTAAAATACTGTGTTTTTGTGAAGTTCTTTTTGCCTTAAGCATTACAGGCTCCATTCATTTCCAAAGGTATTTACGTTAGCACCTTGCTTCCCTTCTGCCTTCATTGAGGTTTTTTTCATACATTTGTAATACAATGCACTCAGATTCTTTTGTCACAGTCTGCATTTCATCCTGGGATTCTTTAATCTTCTAAATAATTTTTTAAGTATTTGTACATATTAAGTTTCACTCTGTGCTATAAAGTTCTATAGGTTTTTGACAGATGTATAATACTTATTCACCATACAATATCACACAGGATATTTTCACACCCTGAAATAAACTGTTTTTCACCTATTATAATCTCCCCCTCCTCCCTCTTCTCCTCCTGACAATCTCTTGACTTTTTATTGTCTTTTTAATTTTAACTTTTTCAGAATGTCATATAATTGGAATTATATAATATTTTCAGACAGTCTTCTTTCACTTAGAAATTTGCACTTAAGGATGCTTCATGTACTTTCCTAGATTGATAGCTCATTTCTTTTACCACTCAGTAATATTTCATTGCATAGATGTATCACAATTTGTTTATCCATTCACCAATGAAAGCTATCTTTGCTGCTTCCAGTTTGAGGTAGTTAGGAATAAAGCAACTGTAACCATTCACATGAAGACTTATTTTGTAAACATAGATTTTCAGATCAATTGAGTAAATATCTAGGAGTAAAATGGCTATGTATATATAGCAAGACTATGTTTATCTTTGTTAAAAAACAAAAATGTCTTTCAAAGAGCCTGTACCATTTTTGCAGTCCCATCAGCAATGGATGAGAGTTCCCATTGCTCCACATCCTATCAGTATTTGGTGCCATCAATATTCTGGCTTTTGGCCATTCTAACAGGTGTATAGTGGTATCTCACTGTTGTTTTAATTTGCATTACCCTGATGACATATGCTTATTTGCTATCTGTAAATACTCCTTGGTAAGATGTCCAGATCTTTTGCCCATTTTTAAATGTCCCTTATTTGATATTCAGACTAAGAGAGACTGAGTAGTGCAGTTCACAGAGACAAGACTCACAAGGCAAAGAAGCTCAGAGGATGGATCTGAGCAGGTAGTAGGCCTGGCAAGCAGGGTTCCGAAAGAGTGAACAATAATCATAGAGATTGTTTTCATGTCAATACATACGATCTCTTTCAATTATTTTAAATTACAAAACAAGCTGATAGAATTAAAAAGTTAAAATTTGATTTTGAAAACTTCCTAAGCACAAATTCTATTTTGCTATTTTTTTCCCAAATTCAAACTTATTTAGAGACTGTCACATAGGCACCAAATTTATGTGGCATACGTAAACTCAAAAACTGACATAATATAAACATCACCTTAATCTATAAACTTTATATCAAATAAATTTTCATAATATGTAAACAAACAGGCTTTCAATCAAAATTTAATCAAGTTATTATTAAATATTAATATAAAGCTGACATTCCCTCTAATTTGTGTAACTAATGATGAAGAAAGCCTTTAATTTACTTTGTAGTTTCAAACATCATTTGTCTTCTTCAAGTAACAGGAAAATATTATATAGACAAAAATTATAAAGTTGATTTATAAAATATACCTTTATTGCTAAGCTTATTTCACCTTGAGAAAGTGCATTTTCAACCAATTAGGTCTAAAGTTACTTAGAATCTTTTAAAAAATTATGTTAACCTTTTTTAAGATTCCAAATACACTTAAAGATACGTTAATACTATTATATAGCAAAAAAACACTAGCCTTTAAATTGTTTAAACATTTCTAATCATCTTTTTTGATATAAGTGTGCATAATTTTGTCTTGGCTATAACTACCATTTGAGCTAAGGTAACCATATATTCATGATACAAAGAAGTACACTTTTGAGAATAAGAGAAAGCAATAATAATAATGATGATAGTAATAATGAGAAAATGAGTATGAACCTGGACAAAAGGTTAATCCTAACCTCAATTTTAAAATCTGAGTCAAACATTACTAAAAATATTCAAAAGTTTATAAACTACCTAGCACTAGCTGGCATAAATATAATAATCTATTATTTATAGTAAATACTTAATAAATAACTTATTTACCAAACTCATATTTACTCAGCTTAAAGTATTAGAAGAGCAACCTGATCTCATTAATAAAGTCTAAGAAGTTAAATATAAAAGAGCAATTTTTTAGTTTATGGAATGATTTAAAAATATACTGAAAATCCTTAAAATGTCTTCTGCTCCAAATTTACCACCTAACAAGTTTCCTAAAAAGCTATCATTAAACATTAGTTGCTTTTGTTTAAAGCCATACTTTTCAAAGTCTGTTCAAAGCATATCAGATTGTCAAATACTACTTGTTATGGCAAAACCTTAGGATAATTTTCTATTTGGAAGCTAAGACCTTCTGATAGAGATTTAACATTTGTTTATAGTAAGTAAATGAGATTAATAGGCCTTACCTCTTGCCTGTTGTTTATAAGCATGTGTAAGCCAAAATACCTCTTTCCAGTGATAAGACACGTATCTGCAAGAAGGAAGGAGAAAGAGCAATGTCTACAAGATTTCCATCTAAACCTCCAACATTTAAAAATTATGTGTTTGATTTTTATAAAATTTGGGAGATACTTTCTCTTTTTACAGCAAATAAGAGAATGGACTGCTGAGTGTCAACATAGCTGCACAATAACTAGCAAGGTGGGGAAGATAGTTCTAATTAACAGTATACAGAAGACATAGCTACAGAGGAGATTTACCAGACAGACATGGCCCTTAGTAGGGAGCACAACTTTTACCTTGCAAAGAGAGAGCTGAGAAATGTTTCAGTTAACTACTGCTGCATAACACACCACTCCAACACTCAATGGTTTAAAATAACTATTTTACTGCTATTCATATTTCAATGGCTTGAATTCAAATGGGTGGGTCTTCTGATTCTTGTGATGTCAGGTAGAGTCATGGTTATCTGGAAGTTACCAACATGGTTCATTCGCATCGTTTCCAGTTGGTGTTATCTATTGACAAGAGGTGCAGCTAGGTTCATCAACCAGAGGGTTTTCCATGTCACCTTTACGTGTAGATTTGGCTTTTTCACAGCATGGCTACTGGATTCTAAGGGGCAGAAAGTAGAACCTATGTCTTGTAGGTTAGATTCTCCCAAAGATAATTCTGAGAAGAAGTCTTGGGTACATGATGTTTATTAGGAATCAACACCTGAGGTAGGAAAAAAAAGATAGAAGAAGCAAGATTAGGCAAAGGCAGAAGTTAAACTGGGATGTAATTGGTTAACTTTGAGACTTTCTACACATCAAACAAAACATTCAGACCTTTATACCCTCCCTTTTTTTTAGTCCTCAGGAAGGGCATTACCTCAGATGAATCAAATTTTTACAGCCAAGGCCCATGCTAAAGGAGCCAACATCTGATATCTTTCTGCTATCTTCATTCCTCACTGCTACACAGCAAGTTCTTCCAAAAAGTAGGATCTGAGCAGCTCATTTTATTTCTACCACCCTACCAATCCTCTTAAATCCTGGGCTTGTAGGACCCAACACTGCAATTTCACCAATTCCCTAGCCATTTGATTGATTAAAGTCAGTTACAAGAGCAGCCTATATTCAAGGAAAGGGAAAATAAACACCACTTGATATTAAAAGTAGAATGAATATACAGAGAGGGGTGGGATTTAGAAAGGCACTTCAGGTTCTGCCCTTTGGCTGTAATAATTCACTTATAAAGTACACCTCCCAAGATCTCCACAAATATTCATCCCATTATGGTAGCAGCTTATATCCAAGGCTCTTGTCATCTATTTCAGAACCAGATGTAGATGAGGTGGACTCTTCAAGTTCCTCAGGGGTACCTGTGAGCTAAAAAATAAAACATTACCAACAAAATTATTATCTGCCCTCTAGACACCTCAAATACAATAATTATGAAAGAACATGGCAGCCACAATAGAAACTTCTACTCTAAAAGGGTAAAACAGGAGACATATAGCAATTACTGGTTCATAGGTATTCTGAAATCTAGCAGAGTATGTCATCATTTTCTCTGTCTCCAGGGATAGAGAATGTTTCCTGATTAGAGACAATTTATGCTCCCTGAAAATGGTTCCCCAGGGCTCTACCTCCTATGTCATCCTTACCTTTCCATAAGAAGTGGAATGTGCTTGCAGCTAAGTAGTTTTTCTTAGTTTGTGTCCTGCTTATAGGATATTAATAACAAAGAGGTCTTTTTTCATTTGAAACTACCTCTTTCTCTTCTAGTCTAAGCTGTTACAATTTCTGTTAAAAATTTTAGACTTCTGTGTATGTATACGATATTTTTAAGACAGACTTTTTAAGAACCCACTTCTCTCTATCTTGGCCTGAGAATCAGTGCTCAGGGGTCAATACCTTTAAGTTTCTTGAAATTCCTCCTTTTTATCCAAAAAGACCTAAAAGATACTTCCTTGATTTTCTTATAAATTCTATCATCTAGATGAGGAGGTTGAGAAGACAAGCCTCTAAAATTCTTAAAAGGCCTATTGTATAGTTGAGAGAGTCTATGGGACAAATCCTAATCTTTCTAAGGGTTGAACAAAGAGCCTTTCAACTATACCCTGAACTTATCTTTATGTTGTGGCTTGGCTGTTTTTCTGGCATCGCTCTGGATTTGATCTTTGCCTCTAGGTAATAATTTACTCTGAAATTTTTTTTTGTGGGAAGAAATAGTTGAATATGAGAATAATGTATATTCCAATTCAGCAAAATCTTTTTTGAGAGTGTTTATTCTAGACCAGAGGTTGATTGGCTATGGCCCACAGGTCAAATCTAGACTGTCACCTGCTTTGGTCAATCATTTTTTTTTTTTTTTTGGAGCACAGCCATACCCATTCATTTACATATTGTCTATGTCTACTTTTGTGCTACAAGTGCAAAGTTGAGTAGTTGCTATAGATGCCCTACAGCCTGTAATGTCTAAAATATTACTATCTGGCTCATTACAGAAAATGCTTGCTGACCTGTACTCTATGTAGATACTCCAAAACTGAATGGTTCCTTTTTTTTATTTCACCCTCCCAAATCATGTTCACTGAAAGAAATCAATTGACATTTACAGCACTGTCCAGAAATTTTCTTAACAAAATATGCAAGTTCATTAAATATATTACCTACTTTTTATATTGCCACAAGTTATTGTATTGTCAAATATTCTGCTTCTACATAATAGGGCAAAAACTCATCTTTGCTCCAGAATCAAATAACAATTTTCTCATTGTCCTACCAGCCTCCATTGACTGTGTCTTTAAGGGTATTGTGGTCTACACCCACAGCCTTGCCCAAAAGCCAGTGCCATGTGTTTTAAGTTTTTGTTACAGCAGTACCTCACATTTAGACACCAATTTCTTTTTTGGTTACCTATTGCTGCAAAACAAACCATTCCAAAATTTCATGGTTTAAAATAGCAATTATTTTATTATCTTAAATGATTTTATATGTTAAATTAGGTCAGATGGCCTCTTCTGCTCCTTATGTGAGCTAGGACTACAACCATCTGAATTTAAATTCCTAAGATGGATGCATTATTTATTTATTGCTATGTAATATATTACTCCAAAACTTAGTAACTTAAGACAACAAAAATTTATCACCTCATAGTTTTTGTGGGTCAGGAATCTGAGAGCAGCTTAGCTTAGTGGTTCTGGCTCAGGGTGTCTCCTAAAGTTATAATCAAGCTATTGGCTAAATTGAAGTCATTGTAAGTCTGGTAGATCTACTTTATGTGTTTTTAGGCTGGCCTCAATTTTTCACATATAAACCTCTCCAAAGGTTTCCTGAGTGCAATCATGAAATGGCAGCTGGCTTCCCAAAATGAATGACCTGAGAAAGAGCCACCAAGATGACAATCATAATGCAGTTTATAATTTTGGAAGTGACATATCTTCTCTTCTATGGTATTCAGTTGGTCTTCAAACCAGCAGTGGAACAATGTGAGAGGGAACTATATGAAAATATGAATAATAGGAAATTACCTTTACTGGGTGTCATATTGGAGACTGGCTACCACAATGATTCACTCATATGACTGCCGATTAATGTCTGACATAGTTAGAGTGCCTGAGTTCTCACTTTTGTGATTCTTCATCTTACCTTAGGCTTCTCACAGGATGGAGGCTGAGTTCCAGAAGACAGAAAGAAGTAGCTTCCAGTTCTCTTTTGCCTGAGTTTAGAAGTCCCATTATGTCCTTCTACTACATCCTATTTGTAAAAGCTACTCATAGACCAGCCCATATTCAAGAAAAGCAGAAATAAGCTCCATCTCTTGAAGTGAAGAGTGTCATATATGTACAAGGAAGAGCGGAATTTTGGGGGTATACCTTTGAAGACAAGTTATCATAGGAAATGAATGCACAATCTCATTTTCCTCCTGCCCTCTAACCTATTGCAGGAGCTTCCCATTGGACAATCCCATCCAGAACTCAGTGGGCAATGTTGTCCCTTGAATAATCCCTAGATGTCAGCCTTCTGAGGCACAGAAAGGATTATGAAGGACTGAAAATAAAACTAGAAAGGAAAATAGAAAATTCCCATCAAAGTTCTGAAATGAAGTTTATATAAGTAATCACAAAAAAATTATGTTTTTCAATGCAGGTTAATAAAATTAAAAACTTTTCAATATCAATAAAAGTAGCTTAGTAAACAGAATGGTTTTTATAGCCAGTCCCTTCCTTTTAGGCCTGGCCAATTGCAAGTACAGAATTCCTTCACCCTAAAAATTTAACTCTATTATGTAGTACAAAAGTTAGAAGTCAAATGTGGCAAACTATTCAAATTACCATTCCTAGCTGAGAAGAGTTTAGAACAAAAATATAATGCTTTTACTATGAACTCATATGAACACAGCTAAAGCAAACAGCCATATTTTATATATTTTCCTTTATGATTAGTTGCCTATGACTAGAGATTTATTATCTAGCTCCTCACTAACAAACCCTAATCAGCCTTCCAGCCTGCCCTGTCCTAATCTGAAACTTTTTTGTAGATATAGACCCTATTGCTATCTCTCAGGATTTGATTGAGGTCCCTGACATTAATGTGGCCATTTTCTAGTACTACTATTAGAGTGCTTCCACCCATCCGATTATACCCCATTGATAATATTACTAACTCAGAACTTATCTGATATTCTCATGTTACCTCAGATATTATATCTGTGGAACCCATATTGGATTCAGTCCTCTAACCTCTGTTTCACTCAGGACTAATTAAACCTCCTCTCTTTTGCCTTGAAAGAAAACACTGTACTAGACCTCATGCACTTAAAAAAATAAATAAAAGAAAAAGAAAGAAAAACTGGTATTTTAGCTGTGTTTTGGTTATAGGAATATTTTCTCACGACCATTTGAGAAACTAATGTTATATGAATGGTTACCTGTCATCTTCAAAAGTTAACACCAAAGCTAGAAGCATGGCATTTTGTCATTCAGTGCCAACATCCTAAGTAAGAAGTTTGCATTTTTATCCTCTGTACAAAACACTCTTCTTATGCATTTGTATACCCCTGACAGATTTTTCATCATACAAAAAGCACTATTTAAGTGTTTTCATATTTGGTATGTGTTTGAACTTGCAGCTTTCAAAAACTTATCTAATTGCTATCATTTTTTTTATCTCTTCCATTAAGCTAAATGTTTCATATCATCACTTATAACCACACCAGTGAGGATCTAGATTGCCAATATTCTCTTACTCATTCAAGAACCTCTATTAGTCTGAAGCTAAGGTACATTTTCAATATATTATTTTTAACTGCAGTATCATATTTTTATACAGGATATTATACTGTTTCAGATACAAGATGTTTTGTAAACATTAATCTTCAAATAAACTGGTATTATCATTGCTATTCCGTAAAACATAAAAATAGAAATGGAAGCAATAAGCAAATCACCCAACATCTTGCAAAAATAAAAACAGAATTATGATATCATCAATTTCCTCTTCATCTGTGTCGTTGGACAATAAAATCAGACTCTTCTTAAGGAGTTATATAGGCTACTTATCAAAATATTATTCAACCTATTCTGTAGGCCATTTTATATCATAATTATTGTTGATGGCTTTAAAAATAGTTTACCCTGTGAAATATAGAATACAAGCAAAAAAGTACGTAAAATGTTTAAGAATGAGGTACAGTAAAATAATCACATGAACACCCACATATCCATCACCCAGGTAAAGAAATGAAATCTGACTGATAGAAATGGAACCTCTATCCCTCCTTGAGTACATTTTTCTTTCTCCTCCACCACCCAGAGGAAAACACTATCCTGAATTGGGTATTAATCATTTCATAAATTATCTTTATATTTTTACAATCTATGCATGATTTCTCATACAATATACAACTTCCATGAACTCTTCATACTTTGCATTTAATATAAACAGAATCTTAACTATATTTATTCTCACTTCGTACACTGAATGATATACTTTCAGATTTATCTATGTTGATGTATTTGGCTATGTTTCATTAATTTTCTCTGCTCTATCAGATTCCATTGTATGAATATACTTCAGTTTATTTATTCTTTTATAGTTGATAGATATTCCATTTTATTGCTACTACTACAATGTTCTTGCAAAGGATTCTTCTAAATGGCTTCTTTGTGCACAAAGTCAACAGGGCAAATGCCAACTAGTAGAATTGCTTGCTAATAAATATAGGTATTTTCAACTTTACTTAGTAATACTGTGGCAATCATAATGGGTTGGAACCTCAAAAATCTTAGCTTTTAAAACTTCAAGGGTTTCTTTGTTGCTTGTGTTATGTGTTCATCTTAGATAGGCGGATGGGTAGAGAAAGTCTGTCTTCTACACCCTCCTTCAGGGGATTTTACCAGTCACCTTAAATGAGGGGGAAAAACTGGGTCATTCATTCACAGCTCTTAAGTCCTCCCACTTGGAAATGATATGGGTCATATTGCCACACAGCTACAAGAGGATGGTACAATTTTAGCATAGAGAAGAAGAAATATTTGGGAATAGCCTGAATGTCTACTAATTATGACTACAAAGTATTTTCAAAATGATTGCTTCGATTTACACACCTATAAGAGAGGATGAGAGATAAGTTGCTTCATATCTTGCCAAATATGATATTGTCAGATATTAAGATTTTTTATTTTATTTTAACATTTTATTTTTTTATTTTTCTCCTCCACCTACCCCTTCCCTTCTGGTAACCACTAGTCCATTGCCCATGTCCATGAGTCTTTGTTTGTCCTGTTCATTTGTTGCTTTTAGGTTTATATCCCACATATAAGTGATACCATGTGATTTTCAACCTTTTCTGTTTGGCTTATTTCACTTAGTAAGATTATCTCAAGGTCCATCCATGTTATTGCAAATGGCAGCATTTCATCTCTTCTTATGGCTGAATATACATGTACCACAGCTTCTTTAACCAATCATCTTTTGTAGAACACTTCGGTTGCTTCCATGTCCTGGCCACTGTGAATAATGCTGTTATGAACATCAGTGTGCAAATATCTTTTCGGATATGAGTTTTCAAATCTTTGGGGTAAATACCCAGTAGAGGGATTGCTGGATCACATGGTAGGTCAATTCTTAGTTTTATTGAGGAGACTCCATACTGCTTTCCATAGTGGCCATACCAATTTGCAGTCCCACCAGCAGTGTATGAGGGTTCCTATTTTTCCGCATCCTCTCCAACATTTATTACTTCTCCTGTTGATTATAGCCATTCTAACAGGTATGAGATGGTATCTCATTGTGGTTTTGATTTGCATTTCCCTCATAGCTAGTGATGCTGAGCATCTTTTCATGTATTTGTTAGTTATTTGCATGTCCTCTAAGGAAAAGTGTCTATTCAGCAACTTTGCCCATTTTTTGATTGGATTGTTTTGTTGATG
Source organism: Cynopterus sphinx (assembly GCA_030015415.1). NCBI lineage: Eukaryota > Metazoa > Chordata > Mammalia > Chiroptera > Pteropodidae > Cynopterus > Cynopterus sphinx. The sequence goes on from CM057384.1 coordinate 75,424,391, forward strand.
TTGTTGTTGTTGTTATTGAGTTGTATGAGTTCTTTGTCAGATATCAAGATTTTAAAAATCTGATGGATATCATTAATCTCACTTTGGTTGTAATTTGCATCTTCCTGATTACTAATGAGATTAAACATCTATTCATACTATATATCTACTTCGTACTCATACAAAATTTTTCCTTTGTAAAACTACTCTTGTTATTTTATCCATCTATCTATTGAGAAGTTCGAATTTTTTAAATAATGATTTTGAAGAGCATTTACATATACTGAATACTAATTCTTTATTGTTTTTATGTGTTATAAATATTTTTTCAAACCCTATGGCTTGCTTTTTCACTCTCTTTAATATAATCAAATTTATTAATTCTTTATTTTATTGTTTGTTTTATATGTCTATTATAAAATCTTTTTCTATATGAAAAAATTAAAATATTCTCTTATATTGTCTTCTAAATGTTTTATAGCTTTGTCTCTTATCTATATAACTTTAATCTACCTAGAATTTATTTTTGTGTATAATGTGATGTAGAGCTCCACTTTTACTTTGTTATTTCCATATGGGTAGTTGTATATGACTCAGGGTAGATCATTGGTGGCTCTCAGCCAGGGGCCAATTTTGCCACCTAGAGGACATTTGACAATGTCTGGAGAAAGTTATGTTTATCACAATAGGAAAGAGGATGCTTCTGAAATCAAGAAGGTGGAAGCCAGAAGAGGAAGATGGCAGACTAGGTAAATACAGGGTTCACCTCCTCAGGTCCACATTGAAATTACAACCAAATTATAAAATAATCAACGTGCAGAATCACCTGAGTCCAGCTGATCAAAACACATACATCTGATTATATAAAAGAGCCACATCAAAACTGGTAGGAGAGGCAAAATCGCTAATCCATCTGGACCAACACCCATGGGAGGGAGAATGAGGCTGCAGAGGCTCCCCTGAAGGAGAGGGTTATCCTGTCCTCATTGGGGGCTCCCCAGCCTAGAGTCCTAGCCAAGGGAAGAAGAGTTCTCCAAAACTCTGACTATAAAAATCAGACAAGATTCTAGCCATTTGGGTGAGATAGAAGAAGACTGAAACACTAGACGCCTCTTTAAAGGGTTCATGCACAGGCCCTCTTGCCTGTGGACACTCACCCGAGGCACCCATGCTGAGTAAGAGGCTCATGCAATATCCATACAAGGAAAGACTGCGATACCTGACTCCAGAACAAGAGATGAACAGATAGCCACCATTGTGTCTTAGTTGGACCCCATTAGGGGACAATCTATACACCCGCCAGATCCTTCCCACCTATTCAATTTCAAAGTGCTGGCCTGAGTAGATAGGCCTGCCTTACCCAACCTGCAGGTTGCTTGGGGCTTTGTTTGCTGGGCGGCTGGTTTCAGGCCAAACATTTGCAGCAGGCAGCCAGCACTGTGAATGTGCATTTATGTGACAGTTTCAGACAGATCACTACTGCCAGCTTGAACTTGGGCAGATTTTGGTGATCTTGGGCCAGTCCCAGACAGCAGCTGGTCTTGCTAGGGTCTATAATTTTGTGGAAACCAGTGAATATTACAGAAGTTGCAGCAAGACTGATCTGACAGCCATTGAATCCCTGAGACCCCACCCAACCCACAAATTGCCCCAGGCAGCTCATTGACAGTCACCCACCACTGCCCTCCTCCTCACACCCCCACATCCCAACCCCCACCCAGGTTTCCCAATCCTATGGGCAACAAACTTTAGCTAGCATAGTGGGGGCATTGCTGAGAAATTAGTTGCAGGCAGATCTCTGCTGCCTGCAAGAGCTACAATATTGTGTAGGGGGATTGCAGAGGTCTGTGGGACCACCCCAGCTGGCAGCTGGTGTCCCTGTGATCTGTGACTAGGCAAGAATGTGTAGACACAGAAGTTGCAGCAAAGCTAAAGCTATATTGGCCTGACAGCCCTTGTCTCACTGAGATATTGCCCCATCTAATCCACAAAGTGCACATGGCACATTGACAGGCAGCTGCCCCTGCCCTGCGTTGGCGCATTCTGCACAGTCAACAGCTCTCAGTCAGTGAAGTGAGCAAAGTTCAGGAAATTCAGTGCTGAAAAGATCATTCCTGCCAGCACAAGATACAGTATCACTTGGGCAGATCTCAGGGATTTTGTGGGCCCATCGCAGACGACAGTAGGTCACATAGTGGTATATGACTTTGGTGGGATGCCATAGTCCCAGAGCTGGTAGCAAATCTGGTACTGTGTAGGCCTAACAGTCTTGATCCTCACTGAGATGATGCCCCACCTATCCCACAAATTACCTGTGGCAAGCCTGCTCCCACGCAATCCAGTCCCATCCTGTGCTTTCCTTGGGTCATGAATTCAACAGCAAACAACAGCACTCAGTTCATGTGGCCCACACAAAGCCTGTTTATCTGGGAGAAACATTCAGTGGTGGGTCACAAACTTAGGCTTCAGAAATTCTTAAACAGAGGTTGGATGTTTGCAGGCCTGAGGTGGGCAGCAGCTGGTAATTGCTATGATTAGAAACTTATACAGGGAGCCACAGAGACAGCACTGGAATGTATACTGACACTGAGGTGGCAGGGAAAATTTGCTCAACAGATCCGGGAGACCCACCCTGGGTCCCCGCACCAACTAACACATGTAGCATCCAGAGGCTCTTCCAGTTTCAGAGACTTAACAGACAACTGATAGGTAGTGTCAAGTCTTGAGGAGCACTGGTTCTTCTGCTAAACTGCCTTAGGTTAGAGTCCTGAGATAACTGACCACTGCCTACAGTGTTATCTCTTATACTTACCTACAGATCCAGCATAGGCTACAACCATCTGTGGATTGCTTTGCAGCTTCCACCAGGTAATCCTGTGCAATCAAAAGCAGCAGCTGACCTTGGCCTACCAAGGAGCCCCTCTCAAGGGGCCACAAAACCAACACACCTGAAGGCTGGCACTGGACTACAACAGAGCAGCTTCTGACTATTCCCTTAAGTTGTAAACACAAAGCGGTTGGGGGGTCTCAACAAGTACACAAGCCTACCATGGCAAATCGCATTCAATGGGGTCAGCCCTCACACATTAGCTCTTACTCTGTGGACAAGAGCAATTCCCACAATTAGCCTGAGCATTAATCCTATGCGCTGATGTACTAACATCGATAAAAGTTTAGCTACAACAGAAAATCACACACAACTCACACAAAAATCATGTCCAGAGCCCCCAGCACAGGAGTTCAGGGAGAGTGTGCCACTGGGCCACACAGAACACCTTCCACAGAGAGGCTAATAAAATGAGAAAACAAGGAAACATGCCACAAATGAAACAACATGAAAAACTCCAGAAAATAAGCTAAATGAAATAGAGGTAAGTAACCTACCAGAGACAGACTTCAAAATAATGGCTATAAGGATGCTTAGAGGTAGAATGAATTAACACAATGAGGTCCTCAACAGAGAGATACTAAGAATTAAAAAGGACATAAAAAAGAACCAAACAGAAATAAAGAATACAATACCTGAAATGAAGAATACACTAGAAAGATTCAATAGTAGATTGAATGAAGCAGAAGATCAAATTAGCAATCTGGAAGACAAAGTAGCAAAATACATCCAATCAAGACAACACAAAGAAAAAAGGATTAAAAAAAATGAGGATAGTTTAAGAGACCTCGAGACAACATGAAGTGTAACAATATCCACATCATAGGAGTACCCAAAGGAGAAGAGAGAGAGTAAGGGATTGAGAAACCATTTGAAGAAATAACAGAAAATGTCCCTAACCTGACAAAGGAATTAGACATACAAGTTCAGGAAGCACAAAGAGCCCCAAACAAGAAGAATTCAAACAGACCTACACTAAGACACACCATAATTAAAATGCCAAAGGTCAAAAACAAAGAAAGAATCTTAAAAGCAGCAAGAGAAAGCCAGCTAGTTATTTACAAGGGTACCTGCATAAGACTATCTGCTGATTTTTCAATGGAAACTTAGCAGACCAGAAGGGACTGGCAAGAAATATCCAAAGTTATGAAAAACAAGAATCTACAACCATCAAAGACCCTACCTAGCAAGTCTTTCAATTAAAATAGAAGGTGAGATAAAGAGCTTCCCAGACAGGGAAGAGCTTAAGGAATTTAGCACTAACAAGCCAATATTATAAGAAATGTTAAAGGGACTTCTGTAAAAAAAGAATGGATAAAAAAAAATTCAAATAACAAAATGACAGTAACTATGTACTTATCGATAATCACTTTATATGTAAATAAATTAAATGTTCCAATCAGATGACACAGGATAGCTGAATGGATGAGAAAACAAGACCCATGCATATGCTATCTATAAGAGACCCACTTCAGATCAAATGACACTCAGAGACTGAAAGTAAAGGGATGGGAAAATATATTTCATGCAAATGGGATTGGGAAAAAAAAGCCAAGTAGCAATACTATATCAAACAAAATAGACTTTAAAACAAAGTCTATAATAAGAAACAAGAAGAGCATTACTTAATGATAAAGGGATCAATAAATCAAGAGAACATAACCCTAGTAAACATATACAGACCAAACATAGCAGCACCTACATACATAAAGCAATTATTGACTGATGAAAAGGGAGATAAAAAGTAATACTGTTATAGTAGAAGACTTTAACACCCCATTGACACCAATGGACAGATATTCCATACAAAAAAAATCAACAAGGAAACAATGGTCCTAAAAGATACACTAGACCAGTTAGATTTAATAGATATTTTCAGAGCATTTCACCCCAAAGCAGCAAAATATACATTCTTCTCGAGTACACGTGGAACATTTTCCAGGATAGACCACATGTTAAGACACAAAGCAAGTATCAGTAAATTTAAGAAGATTGAAATCATATCAACCATCTTCTCTAATCACAATGATACGAAACTGGAAATCAACTACAAGAAAAAAATTGGAAAATACACAAACATATGGAGGCTAAATAACATGCTACTAAACAATGAATGGGTTAACAATGAGATTAAGGAAGAAATCAAATGATAAATGAAAATGAAAACACGAAGACTGAATATCTATGGAACACAGAGAAAGCAGTCTTAAGAGAGAAATTCATAGCAATACAGGCCTATTTCAAGAAATATGAAAAAGCTCAAATAAATAATCTAACCTTATATCTAAAAGAACTAGAAAAAGAACAGCAAACAAAACCCAAAGTAAATTCAAGTAATAAATATCAGAATGGAAATAAATAAAATAGAGTCTAGAGAAACAATACAAAAGATTAATGAAACTAAGAGCTGGTTCTTTGAAAGGATAAACGAAAGTGACAAACACTTAACCAGAACTATCAAGGAAAAAAGAGAGAGGGTTCAAATCAGTAAAATCAGAAATAAAAGAGGAGAATTAATATGGACTCCACAGAAATACAAAGGATCATAAGAAAATACCTTTTGACCCAGCAATTACACTTCTGGGTATTTATGCAAAGAAAACCAAAACAATAATTTGTAAAGATGTATGCACTCTTGTGTTCATGGCAGCACAATTTACAAAAGCCAAGATATGGAAGCAACTTAAATACCCATCAACAAATGATTGGATAAAGAAGTTATCATATATACAATTAAATATTACTTAGACATTAAATTAAATGAAATCATACCATTTGTAATGACATGGATGAGTGAAATAAGTCAGACACCATAAACACCACATGATTTCACTTACATGCAGAATCTAAGAACAAACTAATGATAAAAAAAAAAGTAATCAAGAATAGACTCACAAATATAGAGGACAGTCTGGTGATGGCCAAAAAAGAGAGGGGTTGGGAGGTTTGGAGAAAGGGGTGAAAGGTTAAACAAGTACAAATTAGTAGTTGGTAGATGGTCATGGTGATGGGTAGCACAGCATAGAGAATACATTAATGTAGTGGCTAGGTGGAGAGCCACAGGAGAGAAAGAGAAAGTAGCAGGATCCTTTTATAAACTAAATAAATGTCTTACCAATGTACTGTAAACTTGAAACTAACAATAAAATAAAATTTAAATAATGTAAAAAATAAGGTTCAGGCTAGGGATACTCATAAAAAAAGAAAATTCTGCAATTCACAGGGCACCTCCACACACACATCAAAGAATTATCCATCCTTGTATCAACAGTGCTGAGGTTGAGAAACTCTGGATTAGATTATCCCGTGGTAAAGAACAGCCACCAAATCTTTCGACAATAAAGGTTATTTCTCCCTTACATTCATGCGAAATGAGGGTTATCTGATGATCTGTTCCCTGTATAAAATCATTGCCAGTCTCATAGCAGAGAGGACAAGGGAATACAGTCATAGCATGTATGCAATTGTTTTACCAGAGGTGTCACACACATCTATCTCTCTGAAATTTTTTTTAACCAAAATCAATGACCTAAGTTTCCATTTTAAAGAGTTAGGAAATAAAACAGATTAAACTCAAACTAAATATAAGAAAGGAATGAATAAAGAATGAAATACACTAAAACAGAAAATAGTCAAACAATAGAAAAAATACATGAAATCGAAGCTCTAATTTGAAAAGATAATTGGTCAATCTGTAAGTAGACAAGCAAGAAAAAAAAGAAGACACAAATTAACGATGTCAACAATGAAACAGAGAACATCGCTACAGCTACTAAGGACACTAACAGAACAGTAAGCAAATATAAATAATTTCATAAATTCAATAATATAAACAAAATGGACAAATTCCTTGAAAAATGCAACCAAATGTGACATAACAATACAATTTAAAAGTGAATAGTTCTAGATCTCCCCAAAAGTAATTAACAACATTTCTATAAAGAAACCTCTCAGTTTAGATAACTTTACAGATAAATTCTGTCAGACATTTAAGAAAGAAAGAATACCAGTCACACACAAATTCTTTTGGAACAGAGAAAGTAGGCAAAGTTTTCTAACACATTTTATGAGGCCTGTTTTACCTTAATACTAAAACCAAAGACATTACAAGAATCGAAAATTACAAATTTAAAAATATAATTTATAAATATAAACACAAACAGCCTTAAAATTAGCAAATCATATCCATGCAAATTATATATATATATATCTGTACAGCATCAAAGTGGCTATTCACACTGCTTTTTTACAATAATGTGAATATAAAAACAAGTAAAGGAACTTTGTCAACTACAAAATAAAGGCTTATATCACTGATGGCATTTTAATCAAAAGTAAGCTGCAAGAAGGAAGTGGCTATGTAAGATATCATAGTGATTTTTATTTGCACCTCTGGTTGGGAACATCTCAAGATGTCTCATTATCTCCAGCATCACCGATTCTCAAAACATAATCTAAACATCTATGTATATTTAATTTATTAATAACTTCCTTCCTTTCCAGCCAATACTTATATCACCTATAGTTGCGACTTAGATGAAGGTAGTAGAGACTTTGAGGCACTCAATCGTTAGTTGTGCCTCTGTGGGTATCTGGCAAATGGAGTCAAAAGGGAGGAATTCAAGCTAGAAAATGAGGTACTATAGGAAGGATGCAAAAAGGGATAATGAGGTGACACAAACAGCACAAAGCTGAAAGCAATGGGCCTTTTGTTGACTCCTTTTCTGTGCAAAAAGAATCAATTAACATTTTCCTAATAAGTGAAGTGGAAGCTTTGGAAATATTTTTAGGGACAAGGCTTGACTCTAAAGTCCTGGGAGTTGTCTACTTGTGTTTAGGCAATTTATTCATTTGAGATACTAATGTGTAGGACCTTGCAGTGGTTTTATTGTCCTTTTTTAAAAGGGTCCTGCTGTGATACTCTTAATTAATGGCAGCATATAACTACTAATACACTGTTATTGATTAGAAAATCTGACTCCTTCTGAATAGTTCCTATGTGTTTTCATTACAGGAATGTATAAAATATATTAGCAATTAGTTTACATGATAATCTCTTAATGTGTCTGAGATTTCACATATTGATAATTTAGTGTTTCTTATCATATGTTGACAATAACTGCTATTTTTGTAATTTAAATTGTGTACTAAGTATAATTTTTAAAAATACTTTAAAACTTTATCCTTTTTTACTATAAGATTAGTAGCATATGTGTGAATATATTTTCTTAATCTATATATACTATTTAACAACGTATTAAATAGTACTATATCTATCAGTTCAGCAAAAGAAGAGGCTTGTGTAGATTTAGCTTTTAGACAATAAGAAGCACTGATCTGAAAATAGTTTAAAATGATGACATCATAATGTATGTAGCTTTCTAAAATATTACATAAACTTTGCAAATTTGACTCCTCCTGAGCAGTTTGCATTTGTCTTCATTGTGGTGAATGTACACTCCCAAACCTCTGAGTTCTCACATACTATGGATGAAATCGATAAGTAAATAGTAGCAGTGATTCATTTAGAAAAATATTTATCAGACATGTATTCTGATCACGTATTTTGCAAGAAATAAAAATGCAATGATGACCTAGCTAGACATACGCCCTGGTACCTTGGATTTCATAATTTCATAGTGCAAATTAATTTAAATATCTAACATATTTTCTTATTCTCACTCTAAAACTACCTGTACCGCATCTATTGGCCAGGCCAATGTCACTGTTTGATGGCATTTCAATCAAAAGTAAGCTGCAAGAAGGAAGCAGCCATATAAGATATCATAATGAAGTGATTTTCATTTGCACCTCTGGTTGGGAACATCTCAAGATGTCTCATTATCTCCAGCATCATAACCAAATTCTCAAACAATAAAACAAAACAAATAATGAAACCCAGAAAAACGAACTATCTATGCCAAATGGCCTATTCCAGAGCTGGGGAAATATGCATTATAATATCATTCAAAAGATGTTTTGCAATTTTGGGGTAATGCAACTTCAAAATCCTTAAGGGCTCTATCTTTATTTCTTTCTTCTACCTAAATATCCATGGATACAACACATTATTTCCTATTCTGCCATTCATCTGGTACTTCCTAGTGGAAAGAGCACAAAAATGGCTGAGGTATCAAGATAATTTCTTGCTTCAATTGGGTCCAGATTTCTCTTTCAGAATTAAATACATTTTAGGAAGGGAGGGAATAAACGAAAGAGAAAACTAATCACTAGTTTTTAAGTAAAACGTTTACTTATCTGAGTATTTTTGTCTTGTGATAATTGATTTTTTGAATAATATTTTGCAAACTGTATCCCTTCTAGTATTTTTCATAAAAGCTGGGATTCTGTTTACATTTGATTTGAATTTTTGAGCTTTTAAATGTTATTATTTCAAAGCTATGTTAAGAAAATGTGTTACCAAATTTTAATACATTGATAACTAGCAATGCTTCCATTTGTGTTGTCACATTAACCTTTCTTGGTTTTGCTTTAGTAAGAAGCCCTTTTCCAAGATTTTGAAATTATAAATTTCTAAAACTATACATTTATAAAATTATGAATTTTATATTATAAAAATTATAGAATTGACAGAAAAAATATATTTTTAAAAAATCTATTGTTACCAGTTACAATTTGTCTTTGTAAATCACAATTTTCTTGATACTATGCCATCACAATAAAGAAATAAATCAGACACTAAAGCTGATAAAACTTCTGATTTCAAGCCTTTATTTTTCTCCATAATTAATTTTAAAATAAATATGTTTAATTAATATAGTAAATTTTTATTGACAAAAGTCTCTTTCCTTCCAGTTTATAACAAGATTTTAATTTTTATTGGCAAAACCACAATCTATATTACACATGTGTATCTAGCTTAGCTTTTGTTTTCAGTGTCAGATATCTAAACAGCTTTCTTTATGTCACAATGTAATATCTGAAGAACAATAACTGTTATTTAATGGTGCTTACCAGATTATAATGAAGATAATTTCCACTTAATTGATATTGAAACTCAAATAGAAAAAATATAAAACTAATTTTTTTCAGGATTTTTCTGAGAAGAATATATAACTCAATGCTTGTCTTTATTTGGACATTATGTTAGTCAAAAGTTGACATTCACTCACTTAGAAGACTTGAAGAAAACCATGCTAAATTTGGGTGACAAGAAATCCAAATCTTTGCCATAAATCCCAAGGAAAAGTTTATTTCCATTCAATATTAATATTCTAAACAAATGGGGGTAAACATATTGGCTGAAATCTGAGGCAGGTAACACAATGAATGAAGTGCTCCAGTATAAGTGTAAGTGATGGGACTCAGGGCAAAGCCCTGAGCCCATGTGCTGCTTAAAGAGACAACTGCTATTTAGTTTAGGTTAATCACTACTATGTGTCACTATGAGACCAGAGTTATCAAAATATGTGTTTTTTCAAAAGGACACTGGAAAATATATTTTTAAAAAGCATGAAACCTATCTATTTTTAAATGTTGGCCACCAAAATGGATATAGAGTACTGACAAAATAAGGGAGACAGTTTGTAATCCCTCAACTATATAATTCAAGTTGTTATTTCAAATAATTTTATTTTGTATAAATCACAACAACATATGTATCTGCATTATGAAAGAATACATTCACTATTTTAAACTATATAAAGAATTCAGGCTTACACATAATTTGTAGTCACTTATACATTTACATGTATTTTGAACATATTTGTTATAGCACATTGTATTCTTCTTCCTTTGGCTACTAATAACATTAAAAATTTATAATAGAATATTTTCCAAAAAATAGGTTTAAGCTTAACTATTTAGTTCCTTAGAAAATAATCCAACATAGCATTTCCTTGACTTCTTAACCATATTTCATAGTGTTTTTAAACTATCACTACATAAAGTCAGAACTATAGGGATTCTTGAAAATATTTAATAAAATCATTTGTGTAATGGCTGAATAAGTTACAGAAAGTAGTTCTTGTCTGATATCACAGATAAGATAGTTAAGATAGTTAAAAGCAGAGAATCCAAATAGCATAAAGTTGAGAAGTAACATTTAATATTCCAAAATGAGATTATGAAAAGATTGAAGTGCAAAGAGAGCATGTGAGAAAATTTAGCATACATATTAAGTTTAACTATGCAATTGGGATAGATGCAGACATATATGAGTAAATTCTACTAGGAGGTCTAATTAAACTTACTCTTATTTTTAATGGACATTCACTATTACATTTACAGTTAGTAAAACAGTTTTTAAGTTGCTAACCTGGAGTGAAAGAATCCTAGATGGATAGCATTTATGAGTATTTGGAGGAATTTCAAAGAGACTTGGGGTAGTGGACAGAACTGGTATCTTGAGCCTCAATGGTAATTCAACTCAATATCTATCATTCATCTCTACTTAACCAATAAGCCAAAAATTCAGTGGTTTTTTTTGTTGTTGTTGTTGTTGACAGAAAAACAGGAATTTAGTGGACAGTTCAATAGAAAAAGAGTTTAGAGACTGTAAAAGTGAGAACTCTGCTTCCAACTGTCAGAGTTGACAGGATTCAGACTGGTTCCAGCAGGGAAGAATAGCATTTTCTATCAGGACCACAGAGCTGCTTGAGAGGCCAGGACTGGATATTAACATAGGTAGTATGAATTTGCTCTACATACTAAGCATCACGCTTTATTTGTTCTAAAACAGACCAAATCACATTTCAAAATCCATTCTCTAGACCTATAAAAAGTTGTATTTATTATATTTAATAAAGGAGGCTATTTTCCTCCCTAGAAATATCCAAGGATCTGCTTGAGGTGTAGTGGTACCTGTTGGGGGTGGGGGGTGTCTTTATGGCAATTATTACCTCCTTAACGTTCCATGATGTTGTTAATGTGGTTCATCTTCTGCTGGGCACTGATCCATTGACAAGCTCAAAAAGCCTGCCATGGTGATGCCACTAAATAAGTGTAAATTCAGCTATGGAGACATATATAGCACTCTCCTAAAGGCTGTAATGTTAAGTGGTTGGTTTTTAACAGCATCACTCAGACATCCCCCATTTAAGAAGCTACATACAGTGGATTCATATTTTATAACTCTCTCACTCTCTAGTAGAGTTAGTTCTTCATTCTCAACTCTCAGTGCTAACATCTCTCTTCTTCTTCTGGATGAGACTCTTTAGCCTCAAAAACTCTTGGGTAGAGATTTTCCTCTAATTATTTAGCAATTGTATTTGGAACCTGAAACATGGAAACCTTTAATGTCCCCCCTTAAGTCAGAAACTTCAGATTCAAAATACTAAGCTTTGGCTACCTTCTGAGAGGAAAATATTTCTCTCATTCTTAGGGTATTATGTGTATTGAGGTGATACAAAGCAGAGCTATTGCTCAATAAACTCCTAACCCATGATATCAGGTAAAGGAACTCAGTTTCACTTAAGGCAAAACTAACTTTACAGTCAGTAAAAATGATTCAAAGGACAAACTGAATAAATGAAAGATGAAGACATGTAATTATTGGGTCATAAGTAGGGTGAAAGGTTGTTAATAAAATAAGCAATTGCAATCTTTGGGATTAGTTAAGGGAATATGGGAGCATGTCTTGGCTCACAGGATTGGTATAAAGCATAAAAAGTAGATTGTTTGGGACTGGGGATGAGGACAAAGATCTAGAAATATACCTGGAAATAAAACTGAGAAACTTAAGTTTTGAAAGAAAATGAAATATACTTTTTCACAAATAATATTTTGACAGGAATTAAAAGCTAAACAGAAGCATAATGTATGGTGTATATGTACGTGCGTGTGTGTATGATGTATGTGCATAATGTTTTTTCTTCTGTCATTGCAGAATAGCCAGATAAATACAATAAACATGTTCTTGTTAAACAGAGGCAATATAATTTATATTCATTGAGAACATACTTATTATATTTTTAGTATAACGTTTTTAATATTCATCCATGTTGCAGCATGTATAAGTACTTTACTTCTCTTTATGGCTAAATAATATTCTCTTGTATGACCATACTACATTTTGTTATACCTTCATTAGTTGATTGAGATTTGGGTTGCTTCCATTTTTGGCTTTGAATAATGCTGCTATTAGCATTCACATAAAAAGTATTTGCTTGGAACCTTTCTTCAATTGTTTTGGATAAGTACCAAGTTCCTAGGAGTGGAATTTCTGGGTCATATGGAATTTTATATTTAGCTTTTTGAGGAACCACCAAATAGGGTGGCTAACACTCACAGAGTGGCAGAATACTGAGAGAAAAAAGCTCCACAGAATCAAGACTTTGGAAATCTGAAAGGTTCTTCTTGGGTCTTGAGCTGAGTTCTAATCAGCACTTGCACCAGAGGAAACTACCTAAGGATTAGAGATAACAACAATGCCTGGGGCTCACACAGATCTGGAAAGAGTTCTTGTTCCCTCTACCCAAAATGGAGAAACCTCATCATTCATTCTGCATCAGCTAGCATACTAAGAGGGTTTTGCCTCAGATATGGGGTAAAATTAGTCCTAGATTAAATGGTGATCTGGTCCCATCTCATAAAGCTTAAAAACTAGACCCCTAATATCAGACTACTTCCAATAATCACATTCAAGAGTAAAGCTTAAGTAGTTTTGTGGAAACAAAAATATCCAGCATACAAGGTAAAATTAACAATGCCTGACATTCCATAAAAATTACTAGACATGCAGAAAAGCAGGACAATGATTCATATTGAAAAGAAAAAGCAAACAATCAAAACTATATCATAAATGACACATGATAGAATCAATAAACAAAGATATTAAAATAATTGTTGTAGGCATTTTTCATATGTTCAAGAATCTACAGGATTTATTCAACGTATTATGTGGATTCTTGGAAGATATAAAAGAGACTCAAATTTAATTTATAGAGGTGAAAACTATAATGTCTAAGATGGCAAGTCTACTGAATTCTTAATCTGTGTAAGTGGAAAATTTTAAATCTAGCCACCAGAAGTCTGACTTGAATCACCAGAATAGAAAGTCATGGTCCCTCAATCAAAATCTGGACCAGAGTCAATTTACAAATCCAAAGAGACTTTGAGAAAGGACCCTACTATGTTATGAAAATTTTATACTGTGTAACGAGCTTAAACTTATAGAATTCCTTGTCTTATGTCCTCCATTATTCTGAAACAGCTGGCTTGATAAGGCTATAGATTGCCCTTTTGAAGACTCAGTTATCATGCCAGCTAGATGATACCTTGTGAAACTGGGGTAGTATCCATGCTCTAAATCAGCCTCTAACATATGGTATTATTTCTCCCATAACCAGAATTTACAGATCCTTAAATTGTAAATCCAAGGGCTGAAAATGAGAGTGGCTCCTCTCACTATTGCTCTAGTGGTTTTGACTAGAAAAAATGTTTCTTTCACATCCCCATGATTTTAGGCTATTTTGGTCTAGAAGTCTTGGTTCCAAAGCAAGGAATGCATTCACCAGGGGACACAATTAAGATTCCATTGAACTGAAAGTTGGGGCTGCTGTCTATGGCCTCTGGAGTCTCTAAATAAACAGAAAAAGAAATGAGTAGCTGTGCTGGCTGTAGTTATTGATCCTGGCTATCAAGGAAAATTGGGTGTTATTACACAATGAGGGTAAAGGGGATTATATCTGAAATACAGGAGATTCCCTAGGACATCTCTTTGTATTCCTAGGTCTTTTGATTAAACTCAGTGGAAAACTATGACAACTTAATTCAGGTAGGCTTTCTAATAATTCAGATCCTTCAGGTTTGGGTCATCCTACTTGGCAAAGAACCGCAAAGAGCTGAGGTGCTTGCTGAGGACAAAGCAAATATAGAAAAGGTAGTTGAAGGAGGAAATGAAAGAAGAGAGTAGAAGAGTGGAAGAAATACCAGTTGTGATAACATGACCTTTGGCAGATATGAAGACTGTAATCATTATGAGTATTTCTTTATTATTTTGATTTGACTGTTTCTATATGTACTTATTAAATATTTTTTATTGCTTCTCTCATCCTCTTATTATGTAACTAATAACAGTTAACTATATATCTCAGTATTTAATATACAGGCTATCACAGGATTTTGTCTCATCTCCTAAGGAAAAGGTTAACATGTTTTCAGTTTTACATGGGATAGTTAAGGAGGTGTACAAGGGATATTCTCTTATGAGAGCTGGAGGACAGAAGGGAAGCAGCAGCCATTTTGTAGCATACACAAGACTTCTAGCTATTCAATCAAACAGTAGTCTAATTTCCCATTGTGAAAGAATTTGGCGATGTCATTAAAGTTCCAATTCTGAGTTCAAAAGGGAGATTACCCTAGGTGGGCCCGACTTCGTCAGAGGGTAGTCATCAAAGAAATGAGGCCTCTTTGAAAATTGGAGACTCCAAGCATAGTTGGGCCTACTATTGCTTTCCCTTCTCCCTGTATCTTTTCTTTCTTACTGCCCATCTGTGGATGTTGGGCCTTGCTTAGCTAGAAACCACAATTGTATGAGCTAGTTCCTGTAATATCACTATTACTATATGTACCAACATACATGTGTATATAAATATTTATTTGTATATGTTTATAGAAATTTAAAAAATATATATCCTACTGGTCTGCTTCTTTGTTTGAAACCTGACTGATACACATTAAAAGAGATATAAGAGACATATGAACCAGTTGCAATATATTTATTGGTGGAGAAGTTTATACAAAATGTAAAAAAATCTTTAAAAGACCGTCAGAGAATTTTAAACAGAGACCAGATATACGACAATATTAAGGAGTTTTTGTCAATTATTTTCAATGTAATAATGGCATTTTGGATATTATTTAAAACACTACAATATTTTCAAATAAAAATATTATGACAGAATTTGATTCAAAATTATCCTGAGGGATAGGTTGTAAATGAAACAAAATTAAGAGTTTGCAGTTTTGAAGGTGGGATTCATTAAATTATTTTATCTCCCTTTGAATACATTTTAAATTTTCCATAATGAGAAAGTAAAATAATAAAATAAATTTAAAGCCCACAAATACTTAACCTTGAGAAGAAAAGGCAAATTATGCATTACTAATTTTCTATTCCCACTACGGATATTAAAATAACCGCTATACCCAGCATCTTCTTGTCTCCCTCTATCACACACAGACATCTATGTCATATGCACATAAATATATATATGTAAAATGTAGGTAAACTCTGTATACTCTTAAGTGTATGAAATGACACATGGATAAAATACTTCACATAATATAAATTAGATATTTCCAACCTACTATAGGAATGCTTATACATAGTGAAACCAATAGATTAAATAGAAAAGCAGAATCCAGAAAAGAGAATGGTAATGCAATTATTTTTAATATGCAGAGATGCCAATTTCTTCTTGTTCTTATAAACACAAGTAACATTATCATAAGACAAACAGAAATAAGCCTTGACCAGAGACATAAAAAACTTGCCTGAAGTCAAGAAGTACTATGACTTATTTGAACAGCCAGAAGTAAACACATAGCAAATTCTAGTAACTCATAATATAAGCAATTCCCTGATACTATCAGTGGGTCTGATAGTTTATCATTTGAAATTGTATTTCATTATAATGTCTCATAATTTCTTCAATTCACTTCTTGCTACATACAGTGCTTCCTAATGAAGCATCATCCTATCAAAATTATCATTCCCACATTAAAAATGTGAAAAGATACATTTTTAAAATCTAGTCTACTACTTTGTATCTCTGAGCTCAGCAATAGCTAAAAAAAGTGTAGGTAGAGAATAAAATATCCTGGAGAGTAGAGGGTGTAGGGATGCACTAATTTATTATACCACAATGTAATATAAGAGTGAACTATAATAAACATTTCTAGTATTATACATGTGGAAATTGCCATACAAATGAATCTGATGAATAAAAAAAATTTTTATGGTTTTTAATTTTCAGGCCTAAACAAAAAGTCAAAGTTCTTAAGTATTATTAGGGTGACCATATAATTTATTTTCCAAATTGGACAATTTTGAGAGTATTGATAATTGCTCTGGGACATTGGCATAAGCCTCCATGCCCATCTTGGACAAATGGAGACTCAGGGCCACTCAAAGTATTATCAGAATAAAGTATGTGTGGCTAAAGCTATTTTATGGGTACAGCAGTAATTTAAACTTAATTGATATAACATGAATACTAATTAATTATTGCTTCTTTAGTCTACTTTTGTAGTTTTTATATTCTTTTTAATTTTTGTTGTTCTGTCTTTAACATCTTTATTATTTACTATTTTTACCCCAGCAATTTTTCATATCCAAATGGTTTAAAAGATGAAAATGTCACATTTTGAATTGTGGTCCTCCAAAATATTTTCAACTATAGATTTTAATGAATTATTGTTTTTAAAATGCAAAAAGGGAATAAACATAGTAAATATATTCTTTACAATATCAAAATTGTTTTCTTTAGTATATTATTTTCCATTGTGACTAAAGTACTTCTTTAAAATGTGTATTATTAACTGATATAAAAATACATGTTAAAGCACACAATATGTACTTTGATTTTGACAATTTGCAAGATTGTCTAAATGGTAATAAACATATTAATACAGGAAATTTGTTTTTAGAGACGTACAGAGCATTACCAACTCTCTCATTATATAGATGAGAAGAAACTCAGCAGGTAAGTGAGTTACTCTAGGTCACAATTTAGTAATAGAAAAGCCAGAAGCAGATCATTAGTTCAAGGTCATTTTTTAAACTTTTTATTTTGAAATAAGTTTAGACTTAAAGAAGAGTAGTGAAGATAGAAGTTTCCCTATACCTTCCTCCAGCTTCCCCTAATGGTAACCTTTTATGTAACCATGTATAAATTATCACTATTGCACAATGGAGTGTTAGTTCAGATTTATTGTCTTTAGGGTAAGTGCCGAAAGGTACATTTCATGATGTTTAGAGAAAAGCTAAAACAAATTAATGATCTTTTAAAAGCAAGGAAATGTATTCAGTGCCAAAGAATTCAGGATTCTTCCTAATATTAACATATTTCTTTCACTATTAAGATAACATATTTGCAACTAGATTATTAAGGTTTGAGGACTTGTTGAAATAATGCTAGTGACACATTTATGTCCCTATATAAACTAGTGTGGATTTTCAGATTTTAATAAAAATATTCACTGACAGTGAATTTATATTATTAAATGCATGAACATAAAAGCTATATTAATTTTTGAGAAGATAAAGTTCAAAAAAATCAATTTTCTAAGAAGTATAATCTTTGTTTATTTATAGAACTTGTAATATAAGACCTGAGATGTGTAATTAGGCAATATACTCTTTTGGTATACATTTGCTCCTATTTTCTTTGTGCTCCATTGAATGAAAATACAATCTGATATGTACATTGACTCTTCATGTCTTTACCTTAAAAAAATGAAAATGAGTTTTTAAAAACATGGAAATAATAATTCAGGCTTTTTACAATCAATGCTTGGTTATAATATTTGTATTGTGAAAATTACAAAACTGAGAGTTTTTTTTTTTTGTGTTTTTAGTACTTTAAGCTTTCCAAATGCTTCCATATTTATTTGATCTTTCCAATTCCTTGAAGAAACAGATAGGCTTCTTATCTTATTTTTCTTTTACTTAAATTTTTGATACTTGTAGCAAACTATTAGTGTCCCATCCCTATTTCCTTGCCCTTCCATTTCAGAGCACACAGGCCTGATATTCCACGATGGTGAGGGATATTCCACAGCATTTAGTTCCCCAGCATTTCTAACTTGTGTAAGGGCAGAACAGACTCCAGCCTTCAGAGAAAGTCCTCACAAAACAATGCAGTGCTGGCAGTTGTAAGACTAGCTAGCATCTATTGAATTAATGCACCCTAGGAATAGATCTCCACCAATGACTGCAGGGAGTAGTTGGTGTATACATACCTCAGTTTTTTCACACTTTATTCTGAGGCTACTGTTTTAAACAGTTTTCCAGGAATCCCAATGAGATTCAGCTGTTTGTTCACAGTGATAGCTTGTTTATCACCCTTCATTTCCTTCTTTTCATTCCCTGTTTCACTTCCCCAGGTCCCTACTGTGTTTCCTAAAATCACTTCCAAAATAAACTACTGACACTTGAATCCTAAATTCAGGATCTGATTTTGGTAGAATACAAACTCAGAAAATATTTTCTCAAAGCATAGGTTGAAGAGACACTCAAGTAGAAGAAGTATTTATGTTCTTTAGTTACAGGACTGATTGTAGGAGAGGCAAAAGCATGGACACAAAGAAATAGGTTTAGGAATATTTGTGGATATCAACTATCTGTGCTTTCTTCAGAAAGCCAGTAACTATTACTGAAAATGATATATCTTATGTCCATGTTACTCAGACCAAAACTTAGGAAGGCAAAGAACCCCTGCTGAAAGCCAATAAAAGACTGGGGATTTTATTCTTCATATTAAATCATTTTCTATCATAGTTGCTTATGTTCATAACTCATCAATAATTTAGCAAGGAAAACACACAATCTCTTGTGTCTTAAGGTGTTAGAAAATATTAAATTTGCAGTACGGATTGCTTGGTTAATTATAAAATAAAATATTTCTTTTCTGAGAATTAAAAGGTCAAATGCTTCTATTATACTTTTCGAAAAGTTAATTCAAACAGCTTATTTGTAACATAAGAAGTACAGCATACTAAATATTAATAAACTGGGAGATGCTTTTTTATTTGTTCAGTTTTATTAGCTGGTAACAAAATGCAGAAGACAACAGATAAAATGTTTATTTAACCAGAATGGTAGAGATATATGCAGTGTGAAATGGAGAAATAAAATTTTATAAAAAACAATAAAATATATTACAGAATGGAGCCTCAATTAGAATGTACTCTCTAATAACCTCCATTGACCAAATCAGCTGACTGATTATAGGTGACTGATCCGTAGGTGTCTGACCAGATACTAGGAGAGTCTCTGTAATTCTTAGCATATCACAGCTAGGTTACTATTAAGTACACTATCCATATTAAAATTCATATTGTCGGCTTCTGGGCTCCATGGAGTGGTGGTTAGTATTTAAATATTAAGTCTGAAGAAGGAAATAAGAAAAGTGTCAAATAAATACCATAAAAATAAACTACCATGATTGTCCGTATCTATTAGGCAATTTAACTTAAAAGGCTCATTTTCAATTTAATTTAAACATGGCAATGACAAATATTTTCTGTACAACTTAAAAAATATTTTATTTTTAGAAATTTAACAGATATTCTAAGTCTGTTAGTCTTTCTCCATTTCAAAACTACGTTCTGCTGAATATTTTACCCCAGCTTTAAAGTAATAGCTTTGAACTATCTTTGTCTTTGAATTATCTTTCTCCTCCATCTTTTACTATTTCAAAACAATCTAGTACCATGTCCCAACCCTGTTCTAATTTTTCATTTAAAAACATCCTTACATATTTTTGTACACTTCACAGAACACTTTGCACAATGTCTGGCATCAGCCTTTTTCTATTTTGACTACCACATAGTTATTCCAAACCTTTTTTTTTTTTTTTTTCTCATCACAGTTCCCTTTTCTTACTCAGTTCTGGGTATAAATCCTCTTTATTTTGGTCATGAAAGCTATATCGTGGTTTCCTATTACATCATATGGCATATCAAAATTCTGGGCTCTTTTGTTTACAGACCTTTCTCAATATATACTAACTTACTTTTCCCTTTCTTTTCAGCTTTTAACATATCTTCTTCCCTGACTTGAGGCAAAAAAGTTTTTCATACACCAGATGTACTTTGATTCCCAAACTAAACATTATTCTCTTCCTTGTTCAGCAGACTGTCATCTATCTTTCATTACTCAAAAAGCACCGGAAATCCCAAAGCCTCCTAGATGCTCCTTCCAATAAAGGATGCAAGGAGTAGGGTTAGCATTCTTTTCCATTCCCTTTTCTATCAGGAATTAAATTTTTGGTTATCGCCTCAGATATGCAGGTATTCTGGGTTAGAGTACCTTAGAATTACAGCAAAGTCCTTTCTTATGCTAGTTTAATACTAAAGCCATCTTTCAGGTTGAAGTGCTGTAGTGGAAAATACAGAGAAGGAGCATCTTTGTTCTAGAAATCCAGTGAATATGTTTATACCTTTTTACATCTTATAATACTTGCCATGTACATTATCTCATTTGACTCAGAATTGTGGGAGTTAGAGTTGCAGTCCCTGTTGAGTAGGAGGGAGCCTTAAGCTCTAGTGCTCTGCAATATTCAAGAGGACAGACTTTGGAATTAGGAACTGAGTTTGAATTATTACTGCAATGTTTATACCTGTGTGGCTTTGGGTAAATTATTAACATCTGTAAACCTAAAATGCCTCATAAAATAGAGACAGTAATAACTACATGATATATTGCATGTAAAGGTCATCACATGTGAAGTGGATCGCCTGGCACATGGTAAGCATTTAAATAGCAACATGTTAAGAAATTCGCCCAAGACATACTTTTTTCTTAGGACATGCCGGCAAGGACTTGAAACCAAGATTTTGGACTCCAAAGATTACGCTTTTCCACTATCGCTGCTTCCTAACACTGATTTAATTAAGCTACTAACCTGATGGATGACCTTGAGCAAAACACTTAAGACATTTATTTATCTGTAAACTGAATCTTTTGAGACTGAGTCTATTCCAGCTACCTTAGTTTTTTTTTTTTTCTGTAGTGCTGTAGGGATGAGGTTCGAGTTCGTTATATATCCAAGATCTGTATACTCATAAGCTGTGCATATTACAGTCAATTTTATTCCTATATGCATATTTCGATCGATATTTAATTTTCCATACACACTCAGCTGTTGCCTGTCTTTAGTCTGCGTATCAACACGTTCTGAAGGGGAGAACCATACCTAGCTTATTTATAACCTGGCTTGCTCCCGAAAGGATTTAAGGCGGCAAGTGACACCCTAAGTTCCTTAACGATGTTACACAGCGCAATACTCTTTTGATGAATCACCCTGTAAAAAACCCACGATGAGCGAGATGTTAACTAATGTCATTTACCCAACTCTTAAAAACTGATGCACCTAGCTATGTCCTGAAAGCATGCAGTTAAGGAGCTTCCCTCAGCCTCGACGCTGTCCCCACTGCTGTCAACGGTCACTCGGATGCCTTACTCAGACTAGCTAAAACTGTCGCCGCTCCAGTCCCGGCTGGACCAAGGACTCACCCCGCCCCTTCACTCCCTCTCGTACCCAAATTTCCTGATTGGGAAGGGGCCTCAAGAGCTTTCTCACATTTCCGTTTTATTGGCTGGCACTGCTGTCAGTAATCTCTGCTTCCCGCCTTCTAGCCTAGCGGGTTTCTTGGACCCCTCGGTTTCTGCGACGAGCCGCTTACGTTTGCCTGAGCCGCGTTGCCGGGGACCGGCGACCTTTCACCCCCACCCTTCCCACGGGAGCGCCCCAGCCTCCGCCCCCGCCGCCGGCGCGCGCCCCCACGCACACGCTCGGTCCGCGCGTGCCCCCCGCACGCTCACACACACTCCCCCCACCCCCGCCCCGGGGCGCCCCCCCTTCCCCGCCCCCGCAGGCATCCGCTTCGGCGCTGGGAGGCGGCGGCGGCGGCAGCGGCGGCGCTGCTGCTGCTGCTGCTGAGAGGCAGGGACCCGAGCGCGAAGTGTGTGGGAGTCTACGAACTCAACCCCTCACTACCCTCCCCGCGCAGCCAGCCCCCTCCCTCCCTGCCAGCACCCCCCCCCCCCAAGCCGGAGAAATAATGAGCGAGACCGGGCAGCAGCAGCAGCAGCAGCAGCAGCGCCGAGCAGCCCAGGCGACGGCAGAACCGCTCCGGCAGCGGCGGCGGCGGCAGCACCAGCAGCGGGAGCGAGCGCAGCGCTAGCGCGGCGCGGGGACCGCCGCGCTGCTTCCCGGCTCCTGCCCTCCTCCGCCGCTTGCTCCTCTCTCCGCAGCCACCTCCTTCCCCTCCTCCTGCTCATTCACTCTTTCCCTCACTCTCCCCTCCTCCTCGGCTTCTCCCCGCGCCCCGCCAGCCCTCGCTCTCTCCCACTCCCTCTGCCCGTCCTCCCCGCTCCCCTCCTCCCGCTCATTCACTCGCCCCTCTCCCTTCTCCACTCTCTCCCCCTCTCTCCTTTCTTCTCCTTCTTTCACCCTCCGTCTCTCACACCCCCTCCATTCCCCTGTCTCCTTTCTGACACTGCACTGCAGCTGCTCTTCAGCCCTGCCCCCTCCCCAGTGAGAACAGACCAGCAACATTGCTTTTTTTTTTCTTAAAGAGATTTCTATTGATCCGATTAAAAAAACAAAAACAAACAAACAAACAAAAACCTTGAAACCCCAAACGCAAAAAAAAAAAAAAAAAGCCAAAACAAAAGGGAGAACCTTCTCCCGTAGCACCGGCAGGAACTGCAAACATGATGGCGGCAGCTCCCATCCAGCAGAACGGGACCCACACTGGGGTTCCCATAGACCTGGACCCGCCGGACTCGCGGAAAAGGCCGCTGGAAGCCCCCCCTGAAGCCGGCAGCACCAAGAGGACCAATACGGGCGGTGGGTATCGCTTCCACCTCCCCGCTGGCCCCATCCCCCGCCGCCCGCCCCTGCCTCCCTCCCTCCCGCCGCTCTCCCTCCCTCCTTCTCGCGGCCCGGACACCTCCAGCCCGAACCCGGCGGCTCCCGCGCCCCTGCCCCGCGCCCCCTCCCCTGCACCTGCCCCGCACCTCGCTGTCCCGGACACATTTCCATTTCTGTGTTTATCATTCATCAAAATGGCGACCGGTTTTTCGAAATAGACCTATCTTTCCATTTAATCGGTCGAAAGGCTGACCATTGAAATATCCTCTACCTGGGCAAAGGGGTCCGGAAAGGAGGAGTAGGATGACCCCCGAGTGAGGTGATGGCCGCCCGAAGATGCGCGCTGCATTTAACAGTCTGATAAAATAAATAAATAAATGGCACTTGGGTAGCGGATAGCAAATGATTGGGGCACCTGAGAGTTTTTCGCTCTCCATCCCCTTGCTCTGGGCCACAAGTAGTATGCAAAATCTTGATGAGTGCATGCTCTTACCGCACTTATATTGTCGGTGCAAATATCTCATTGATTTGTCTTCAGGGGTGTGCATAGGAGGGTGGGGGTGTCTGGTACTGTGACTTGTTAGTTAACATCCTGCGCTTCCTGGGAAGATGAGTTATAACGGGACCGGTATCGCTTCTTCATTTGCACTGGAGTCATCTTAACAATGCACCCAATGCATCGAGGCAGAGGTGAATTTATCTACAGCATGTACATTAGAGACGGATGGGGGTCTTGCTAATGGCACACCCGCAAAATTTGGAACGTTCATTCACATAAGGAAGCTGGATTTACCGGGGTGTTTCCTATTTAAGACATGATCAGTTTGACGGAAATTAAAGTTTATGGAGTTGGCTTTATTTTCTCAAACATTTCATTTCACTCTTTCTTGTTTCATCCGCCCCATCTCCGTTTTAAATATCGTAGTTATTTTGGAGAAGGAACATTAGCTGTTTGGTCACTTTGAAGTGTATTTGATGTAAATGACTCCTAAGCTTTTTAGTATTGGCGAAATTCTTAAGGTCCTTTAATTAATGAGCTTAAACGAGATCATGGTAGACTAAGAAGTGCTAAATAAATACACCAGTATTAGTTAGGTTTGACAGTCCAAAAACACTGAATTAAATCCTGGCAGTTATTGAAGGCTTGGAATACACCCTGCAGTTTGGGTGGATTATTTGGTAGCAGAATGGTTGTTTTGCATACTTTAAGTAGGATATAGGCAATGGTTAATTGTAGTCTTTATGTGTTTGCTAATGTCAAATAAATATAGCTCATCACTATTCACAGTCCTTTTATTTATTTCCCAGTATGCTAAGTGAAAGTTTGTCATTTTCTAAATATCTGAAGTTTTGTAAAAGGGTCAGTTTATTTCGTTTTACCATAGTAACCACAGATAGAGTTGGAAGACTTCCATGTTTGGAATAACAACTGGAATTTAGTCATCAGTTTTTACAGAGCTGCAAAATAATTGAGCATGTTTAGATTTTAATTTCAAGTTTTGAAAGCATAAATCCTACAGAATGGGAAATATTTTGTACATATTTAGTTTTCAGTGTAATTAGCTTATTTTTGTTCTTTAAAAACATATTTAACTCCTTATTTCCTGCAGCTGTATGTCCAGTGTTTTAATTGCTGTTTTTCTCTCTTGAGGGTGGAGAGGGGATATAGAGTTAAAAATTATCATGTTAACGAAGTATATTTCTTTACATTTTTCAGAAGACGGCCAGTATTTTCTAAAGGTTCTCATACCTAGTTATGCTGCTGGATCTATAATTGGGAAGGGAGGACAGACAATTGTTCAGTTGCAAAAAGAAACTGGAGCCACCATCAAGCTGTCTAAGTCCAAAGATTTTTACCCAGGTAGGTGCACTGGTAAAGAGGTTAATTGATAATTCCCCAAGGAAAAAAAGAGAAGCTCTATGTGTGTCGTGTGCTGTATTGAAAGAAATCCGTAATAGTGTAGACTTTTATTTATGTATTTGTTGTATTAGGATATTTGTGGATAATTTTTAAGACTATTTCCATTGTTGACTATGATTTTTTTCTTTTTTAATTCATGTACTACTCTGTGATTTAGGCCAGTTGTGAGATGAATCTTATGGGTATTTACAAATACTTTTTTTCTAATTGGGAAAAAGCTCTGAAATTTTAAAGATAGAAGCCTTGACCAGCTGGCATCAGGAAATAGCGTTCTTCTGAAGTTTTCAGACGTCATTATAATGACAATTAGTTTAGAGTGAATTCAGGAGAGGGAGTAGGAAGCCTTCTTAAAGAATGGACCATTTACTTCTAAATCCATTATGTACCTCTTTCTGCTTCATTGCTTTGTTTGTTGGCCCTGGAGTGAAGTAAAGAGGACAAGTGCTGCTTCTTGGATTTTTAAAATATTGCATTTTTAATGTAATTATAATAAGAAAATCTATTATTATGTAAGAAGTAAAATAATGCTTCAAAATTTGTGCTACTTAAGAGCTGTATTTGATTAAAATATGTTAACAATTTGTGTGGTACTGTAATCCATTAGAATATGGCAAGTTTCCTGGGTGGTATAATTTTTTTTTGTACTTTTCAGTGTGCTTTTTTGATTTCAAGTGTTAAACAGTTCTGCATGCTTGTCTTGTTCCTTTTTTTAAAAAAAATTCATTTTCTACTCAAAACATGTATTTTAAGTTTAATTGGAAATTTTTCATAATTGAATAGTGTATCTGCTAGATAAAACATTAACTGATATGCTTTTACCTAGATATAGCTTCTGCCTTTTTTTTTTTTTTGGTTCTTTTATCTTTTTATCTTTGTGGCTGTAAATATTTGTTTAATGCTGAGGGAACCGATACTGCTTATTCTTTTTTACTGGTGGAAAAAGAAAAGCTGATTTGCTTTCAATGATCTAATTCAGTGAGAGTTCTTTAATACAGCAAAGACATCTGGTGTGAATGTAAGCAGTACGTTTGGAGGATTTCTTTTTCGTAGCTAGTCATTTGGTGGTAAAAAGTGGACCATTAGGCTGGTTAAGAAGGTTTTAGAATGATTGAAACTATCATTTAGTTATATAAATTAAATGTAGTATATTTGGTAAACATTACATTTATTAAACTAAAATGTAGTCTGTTAGATATGACCATCCCTTGAAAGTTTGTTTCATATGAGTGTAGTTTTGTAGATGGCTTTCCTTGTCTCTGAAACTTTCCTTATGCATTAAGAAAGTTTGCTAACATATTTACATTTATATTTTTAAAAGGTGTGCTGAAAAAAATCACTGTGGAATCGTGAAAACCCTTAGTACAAATAAAAAGCCCCCAAAAGAGCTTGATTGCAGTATTAATAATGTGATAGTTCTAGGAAAAGACTGCAATGGTAAATTAAATTCACTGTCAGTAGATGAAAATGAAATAGCTTTTTTGCATTATACATGAGGTGGTATCAGATGTTCAGGGATGTTTCAGAAAATTGCTGTTTATCAAGGATATTCCAAATAGTAAATTAAATGTCTTTTCATTTGAATATAGTTTATTTTCAATGGGTTGGAAAGGGTACACGGAGAATTAGATCTTTTGTTTTTAGTCCAATTAGTTGTGCATTTTTTTCTTATTACATTGAAATTGGTTATTTTATTTATAGTTCTGAGTCATGTTATCCGTATAGACCAAGAATATCCGTTAAAAAAAAAATGGAAAACTGGAATGCGTTGAATAAAATTTTTTGTGTGTCATGACGTAACCTGATCAAATGTGAGTTGAAATGTCTGGATAAAAGAAGGCTTATGCTCTGTCTGTAACAGGTGGAAACCAATTGCACACTATGGAATCTGTTTTAAGTATAAAATAAAGCCTTGTAATTTATAAGAAGCTTTACTAATTCTGAACACTTTGTATTTAAATACAATTTTAACTATGTTATTACCTGTTCGGACAGATACATCTCTCCTCTTCTCATAGACTCTAATGGTAATAGTCTTTCTGTTCATACTTGACCACAAGCCTGTGGAATTATCTAAGGTCCTGGTAATCAGCATAACAGCCTCTCAGCATCTTTCCACTTCTTACTCAGAGATACTTATCTTGCTTATCTCAGATGAACTAAATTTTAAAACTGTGATTTCTATTGCCGAGTTATGAGGACTTTCTTGTAGGATTATTCAATAATTTGGTAGCCCATTTTTGTGTGTTTCATATATCTATTTATGACTCTATATTCTTTTAGAATGAATATGCCTAATGTTTATTTCATAAAGCATTTTTCTGTTTCTCATTTGGTAAGACAGTCTATTTGGGGGAAAGTGTACTTGTAACCCGATTTTCTCAAATTACCTAAGTTTTTAAAACAATGTAAATATGTTCAGAAGGTTCAGTTAAAATACTGGTTTATTTGAGGAAAGACTTTCTTCAGGAAATATACATATACATATATATACACATATGTGTATATATATGTATATGTATACAGAATGCAGACACTTCTTAAGCCATTTGGGGAATATTTTTATAAATTTCAATGCAAATGATAATGTGCATTGTTTTTAGTATGGCCAGTATAATCTCATATTTATCATATTTGTTTTTCCTTTTTTGGGAGGGGGCTTAGGTTATATCTTTAAAATGTCTTAAGCAATCTTGCCTTTCTGAGTAATTTTTTATATTTATGGTTGAGATGAAAACATTTTTGAACATTAATTGGTATGAATTTAGAATTAATAGAACTGTATATTGCATTGTATATTTCAGTATATCATATATTTAATTTAAATAATTCAGGAATTGTATAATGAGGATTGTAAAGTGCATTTTTCAGTTACTATAATCAGAAAAAACTATCTACAAATAGATTTACTTTTAACTGTGCTGTGTAATTCATTTATCTATTTTTAAAAATCTAAATCTTATAGAATGCTAACATTACTGGTGATTTATGGATATATCTTTACTTTTTACTTGATTATAACAACCTAATTTGATATATTTATATATCCTTTTTTAAAATTAGGTTACCTAAAGTTGTTGCCTTGTAGTACAAAACAGCTTTCTCATTTTGGAGAATATATTACTATTTTCATTTTCAGAATGGCAATAATGTTTTTTTTCCCTCTTTTAGTTGGCATCTGAAGATGTGTTTAGTGTTTTATAAATAGATTTTATCTGTAAATTATTTAATGAATGGTTCAGGTAGGTAATTAGAAAAACTTATTAGCTAAGAATAGTAAAGGATGTATAAAATATTTTCATGTATGACTTAGATTTTAGAACACTAAATAGTATACCAATTTTTAAAATTCCATTTTATGACACTGGAGATATTCTATCAATCAAACAGGAATCTTTCACTATAATCTTTGCATATATTTGTATATATTTTACAGTTTTCATATTTCTGGTTATAATATTAGATCATATCTAATATAAATTATTTTCTTTCATGGTCCTTAAGTTAAAATTTGAACTTCTTATTCCTAAGTTTATTATATATTAATTTTCTCCCTGTCCAACTTAGGTGACGCTTTCTTAAAAAAAATCACAAACTATTTATATGTTAACTTTTAAAAAATCATGAAAAAGCAGAATGTAAGTGAATTTTTCTTTTAGTGAAGGCGATACCCCACACTGCCTTAATTTTGACAAGGAAAAATTCAGTGTCCAATTTAACTTTTAACATTGGGATTGTATAAGAATTATTATTTATTTGGAAATCAGAGGTGTTAGTGAAGTTTAAAATAGATCACTTCTTTTGTTTACATTTTTGAAGGAAAAGTATTATATTGGTAGTATATGTGAATACTTTTGTTATAGCTTCTAAAAGTAGTAGTCTATACCCTTTAATCTTAGATTCCAAGCATCTTAGAAATATATTGGTATATATTTTAAAGCAAAATTAGTGGATAAATAAAATTGTAACAAGTGGAAAATCAAGTAGTATAGTTTTCAGTAGTGTTCAGTTTAATAGGATAGTTATCATTACGTTATTACGTTATGCTATACCTTTGATTTCAGTTTGATAGAGGTGCTGACAAATAATGTGTTTTCCCTTAAATCTTAAAGTTGTACTATTTTTATTTGTCATACTACCTACTGCCATGGGTTACTACTTTATGTTTTTTCTCTATATATTCTCACTTGAAGGAGGACCCGTAACCTTTTGTTTAGGGATTAATACCTCTCTGAAAAAATGCTATATTTTAAATACCTTATTTTTTATTTTAAGCAGTAGGAAATCTCAACATATGAAGAAATGTTACTGGCATAGCACAATCCATATTAAAATTGTACTTTCCAAAAGACAACATTTTCATACTTATATAAGCGCATGAGATTTTTAGAAAGATTGAATTAACATAAAAAATCTTAGCTATTCATTTTATTTCATTCAGATGTTAGATCTTCTGTCATCAATTTAGTCAGTTATGGTACATCATCAATTTACAGTGTCAGTATTTTCATGAATTATATAGGGCATTGTTCTTTGAAATTTGGTATTTGAATCTTTCTTGATATGGGGAAATAGCTAAAGTTGTGACATCATAAAAAAATACAGTACATCTTACATTTGTCTTGCAAGCATCACCTGCAAAAGATTTCAGGAATAGTTTAAAAGTAGTGAACACAATTGGTGAAATAGTTCAGTATTTATGCATTGAAGATGTTTTGTATAATATACAAAAAGGAATAATGACAATCTGTGTCTTGGGAACCATGAGGAGTATGTGTGTCACTAAAAACCTGAGCAACAAACCACCAATCAAAAACTTGCCTATTTTATACTTCTTTTGTTTTGTTTTATTTTGTTTTGCTCTGTCTTAAAGGAATTTATTAAGCTCTTAAATGACAGTTATTTATTGAACACAATATGCTACTTGTTAACTAAAATTCAGCACCTAATAAACATTTCTTGTTCTTTTTTTTTTTTTTCACCATGGAATTGTTTTAGTTGTTTCCAGTTTAGTAGAGCTGTGTTTTAAGGCACAACTTTTATGAGCAAGTGCAGCTTTTCAAAATAAATATGGGGGAATGAGGGTGGGAGATTTTTGCTTGATTGCCATCTCATTTCCATCTTTGGATACAGCTCTAGCATAAAGTTAAACAACATCTGCAGAGATCTGACTGACAAACATCTCTCTGGGACTCATCATTGCAGCCTGCAGCAGGTGCATTCAGCTTTGCAGTCTTTTCCAAAAAGAGGTTAGTTTGTTCTAACATTTATCAGTAGACCAGTGGGAACAAGTGATTAGAGAGAAGAGGTTGGTTGTCACTTGTCCAGTGCTGGAATACTACAGGTAATTGGACTGGACTGGTGGGAACCGCAGCAGTGTGTGTCTCACATTGCACTGCAGCTGCTATGGAGCTTAATTAACCTGACCCTCAGAGACTGAAGTGTCATGGTGTAAAATGCAACATGCAAGAAATGAAGCAGTACTTTTCAATACTTTGTGATGCTCTGGTTGGTGAAATTTCCATTTTTTTTCATCCTATTCTTTAAAGAGAAGGCATCAGCTATTTCATTTTTTAAAATGGAAATATTTGAAACTAAAATAATTTCTATAAATCTGATAGAATCCACCTGAAAAAGGAGATGGGAGGGGGCTTTTGGTATCGAAACAAAAATAATATAATGTTAAATCAGAAGTATTGCAATTTCCCTGTTTTACAAGTATATATTCAAGTCATGAATGAGAAGAAATAAGTGGAAGTACGTCGTAATTTTTAAAAATTATTTTAGATTAATATTTGTTCATTATTTTTATTGGAGAAATAACCCACATAAAATTATGTTGTATCTTTTTAGCATATTAGGGCTTTTTCAGGCAAACTTTGCTGAGTGTTTTGAAGTGTTCCAACAAACAAAACAGGTATAGCATATTAAACATTTTTCGGATGTTTCATCTTATTATAGGAGTGCTGTTGAGATGATTCTTTACCACATCATATTTCAAGTAAATTAAAAATTGATTAATTAAATAAAAACTCAGATTCTTTGTCATTTATTTTTATTATTTTAAATTTCTTAACCTGTTTTAAATACTGATTTACAGTATGCTTCCATGAAATATATAGAAGTTTCTTGTGTGTTCTAATAGTATTCCCAATTAATGGAGCTGTCTCATTACTGTCCTGTTTATTAATTGGCCCTTAAATGGAAAAATGATTTCTAGGGCAAAAATGTCTTTAAATTAAATCATACAATGTGCTATATTTTTAAAAAATAATTCAGAATTTCAAAATAACATTTGGAGTCTTCGTGATGTAGTTTTATAGTTTTGACTTACTATTAGTTTTACCAGTTTGAATTTGGGGTATCCATTGAGTATAATTTGTCAATTACCCAAGAGTAATTATTTGAAGAGATTTTTTTTTTGTAATCTCTCTGTATACCTTTCTTGAGGAATTTTTTACCAGTATTGCCAATAACTTTGATTCCGAAGTTAATGTTTGTAAGAAAGGTCTTTTAAATTTTACTTTAATTAAATTGTGAGCAGTTGGTAATTTATTGGTAATTATGGGAAACAAAGTTAAAATAACTGTCTTTAGACAGCAAGAGAATCATTTCCACAGTTTTAAAGACATTATGGGCTATCGTTTTCTTATCAATTTTCATCATTATAAACACAATTCTTTAAAATTTCACATGTATACTTCCATCTTTTTAAAATTTTTGATTAAAAAGATTAAGGATAAACATTTTAAGACTACAGGATAGAAAAAAAACATTATGTACACTGATAAACTTTTTGAGATACTTTCAATATTTGCTAAGTTTCAAACCACTTAGGGATGTCCTTTTCCATGACAAAACTTGATCATGAAAACACATAATATTTGCACTCCATCATTGATCTTTTGCTGCTTCCTGCAGGGCCTGTCATAGCATCGTTGACAGGACCAGATGAAAAATGAAATCAGTATCTAGAGTTTTTTAACAGCAAAATGATTCAGGTAAGATTATTTGGTGTGGAAAATAAATTTTTTTTTACCATTCTTAAACTAATTTTACTTAATACTCAATATATAAAATTAATATTTATTCTTACTTGAAGACTGGTTTTGTGTCTTACTGATGTTCAGTATATTTTTAATTTTTCAATGAATTTTATTCTGAACTCAGTAATTTTTAAAGTTTACACTACAGTTTTCTTAGTTTCCTTATGAAGCTGAGCATACTTTTAGAAGTTTTAAGGAATGACTTTTCTTTCTTTTAAAGACTTTTGAGAACAGTTATATATGACAGCCCCATAATTCTTTTGAAGGACAAATTTTCACAGAGTGAACTTACTAATTAAATGAGACTTCAAATCCTGCCTTTTCTTTGGAATATAATAATGCTGACTGCCAGACAATTCAATTTTTAAAAATTATTCTTATCCTAAAGAAGAAAGTTGTCTTCATTTAAATTTTTAATAGTTCGCTGCTCTAGGAATTGTCTTGGTCAGTGACTCTATTTTAAGATCTAGTAATGTGGGGGAAGAGTAGAATAGAAGGAATGGGATGGTAGTGCATTTCATTAATACAGAATAGTAGGGAATTGTGATATGTGTTTTGTTTTATGTTACTAAATATTTTAGAAGAATTGTAACATTTCAACTTTGGTTATATTCATTCTTGAAAGACGTTTTTGAAGGAGTTAGTTTTGGAAGCAAGTAAGCTTTTAACTGGAGACTTTATTCACAAACATTCTTTGCATAACTATCATGTTTTAATTTTTCTAAAACTAATCTATGTCTTTTTAAAAAAATCATAAAAGTGTTCTTAAGAAAAAAAGTGTAATTTTATTCTTTAGTGTGAAATCTGTTTGGAATCTTTTCTCTTGTTAATTATTATGTGTACCGGTCAGATGCTTTCTGTGAGCCCAAGTATAGACAGCTCTTTGGTCATCATGACAGAATTATTACAAAACACATTTTCTTTGTAAAGGAATATGGACATGTTTTGCTTTACCCTAAAAAGTTGTGGTTTAATTGTTATTGTTCCTTTGGGTTTGTTTTAAATTTTTCTATTATATGGCATCTCTGTCAAAGACTTAATGAGGACACATAGGAGTAGTGAAGAGGCTTTCCATTTAAAGGGATTGGAAAATCACAGAATTGTGGAACTAGATGAATGGAGTTTAGATATGACCTCTTTTAGAATTTTTATTTAATGGTTGAGAAAATCAAGACAGGAAAAGTTTAAGTATTACATGCTAGTAATTGTCTTGTAATTTTTAAATGTTTTCTGAATTTGTGGTACGCTTGTAGTAGATACTTCATTATCTTCTGTTTCACTCTACACTATTTTTTCTCCATTTACTTTTGGATATGACTCTGAGGAAATACATCTTAACTTCTCCTACTTTTAAAATGAATATGCCCACCCTCTTCTAAAACTAAGCTGAAAGCACAGTAGTTATTTTACAGTAATTTTGTTGATTTGCTACACCAAAGGGCCAAAGACAGGTACTCTTTATCACACATTTAAAAATACACACACACACACACACACACACACACACGTGTGTGTGTGTGTGTGTGTAATTATATTGCCTGGAATATAGCCTAGTCTTTGTTATTTTTTTCTTTTTTCTTTTTAAAATAATTATACCATTTGGAAATAAAAATGGCAATAATTTTCAGTGATTTGACTTCTGCAGTTTTATAACTTTTCTTCATTTTCAAAGTTTTTGGTTTCTTTGGTTTTTGCTTTCATTGTTCCTTAGCTCAACTTTTTTACTTCTTTATTTTTGATTAAGTATTGACCTTGATTTAAAAAAAAAAGAATGTATAGATTTTCTATGTCGAATTTTGTTTTAAGAGTTTTTATGACTTTTACAAAAATTTCTTCAAGTATTGCATATTTGGCTGGGTATTTATAACAATTTTAAAAGAACAAAATATTATGATTAAAAATAAGCATGAGGCTTATTGTAAGGCAATCTAAAAATGAAGATATAAATATTAATTTAAAGACATCACTAATTTATTTTTTATCTATTTCATTAAATTGGTCTATTTATTAGTTAATTTGAATTTTGATGTTATTTGCGTTGCGTTATAGGCTTTAGGATTACCTTCTAACATAATTATAAAAGTACTTACCGTGAAATAGTCTTTACTTACATTGGTTGAATAATTAGGTTCCATTGGTGTGAAGGAATTTATGTCATCCTTCCTGCCTGCTGCTGTTCAACTTATAGCTCAGTGCTTTGACTATAGGTGGCACTTGAAATGTAAATGTATGTATGAATGGATGTATGAAGGAATGAACAATATGAGGCTGCTTCGTGAAGGGCTCATGCAATATCAATACAATGAGTGTAGCAGTCAATCCACTTTAGTTTTTCATTATATTTCTACTTTACTTTGATGGTGTGTGTTTGTGTGTAAAATCTGTACTTCATATGACTGAACTAAAGAGTTCAAAAATTGAAACAAAGAAGAAATGGCCATAGAAGTGTTAGGACAAATATGGGCCAGGTATTAAGGAAGAGGAGTGGAGTGTGATAGGGGAATTTTGCTCTCTTCTTAGCATGTTGTCCAGTGCCATCTCCAAAGTGAAAATCACTTTTAAAATGTTCTGATTTAAGCAACATGAACTTAATTAACATTTATTTATTTGTAAAGTAATTAAAAGTGCCTCCATTGCAAGATTTTATAGTTATGTTACGTTATAGTTCACTTGCTGACACATGGCAATTTGTGCAGTAAGGAACAGTCTGATGACTTTTCTGGAGATACCTTGAAAATTAAAGATTACTAACCATTAAAGTTACATTATTTTAATATATTTTAGTATCTTCTTCCCTACATATAGTACAATGTTAATATGAATAAATGCATTATAACTTTTAGAAATTTAACTAGTTTTTTTTTATTATTATTATTTACTAAGGAAAAAGGTATAATAGAGTAGAATGTGTTTGCTTAGAGTTTGAGTAACTTAAATATCCAGGAGTTAGTATGTGTTACTTTATTTGAAATTAAAATTTTAGGAAAGTTATTGAATTTGGACTACCTCTATGTCTTTTAAATACTTTTTAAACCATTAAAATTTAGAAAAATGCATGAAATACTAGTGTTTTTCTTATATTAATGAGTACATTGTTTCATTTTTTGCTACAGTAAACCAGTGAACCATCTAAATTTTAATAAATCTCTTTAGTGTCATTCATTAGCAAGAGTTATTTTAAAGAAAAAGTACATTCATGTATCTATAAAATGACTGACAGTTGTACTGTAATTGAAATGCATGTATCTATTTGTATAAATATAAATAGTGACAGGTACTTTGGAAGAAGGATTTCTCTGGTTATCTAAAATCAGAATTGAGTAGTAGATTGAGGAGTCTGGCTCTGTGTTTAGGCAATATAAGTAGAATTAAGGAGAAGATTAATTTGTTTAGAGAGGAAAAGACTAAGGGAAAGGTGCAGCAACTAGGAATATAGAAAACAGATGTTATGAAATATGAGAGCTGTCTTTTACTAAGAAGTTAATGTGCCAAATGTAGAAGGAAAAAAGTGTGGGGACCCAGGAAGGACAAATGTCAATGAAAAATGTTTCACTGTATTCAGGAAAACTCTGGAGATCGAAATCTGTTTTTGACATTTGTTCACTTTTACACAACCTGTTGTCTGTGCAGGTGCCTTTAAAGTTAGTGACTTGATGGTTTCTTTTAAAAGTTTGCTTTTTTTCATAAATATTTAGAATCGTATATCTGACAAAATTTTTCTGATTTCTCATGTAAACATGTAGAACTTGTAGCTCTCTTGGCATATGAACAGATATATTCATTTTCAGTTTGATGAAAATTAGTAATTTGCACAAAATTAGTGATTTGCATTTTTTTATGTGTGAATTTGATATTGTTCAGACACTAAAGTTTTGGTATATGACAGAGGCATTGGTATGAGTTATGGCAGTGAAAGTGAAAATTGAAACATTTATCATTGGTGGATTCTCTGTTACGTAATTATTTGGTTGGTGTTTTGGTTTATTATTGAGATTCAGCAGGATTGTCTATTTTTGATAAATATTTCATATAAGAATCAGTTCTTAAAATTATCAAATTCAGATGAATTAAAAAACTAAAATATATGGCACTGTTTTCTAATTTAGAAAATGAAATTAAAAATCTATCTAGCATTTTCTACTGATTTATTAAATTATTGGCTAATTGTATAGAGAAACATTTAAAAATTGAACAGCCAAAGTGATATTAAGTACCAGATGGAGATGTGAAATAAAAATATTCACTGTATAATATTTATTTAAGTGCTTATAATTCAATAATACCAGTTGTATAATTCAAGGTTGAATTCAATATGAAAGGGAAACATAAGCAAATTCTCATTGCCTTCATTGATACATGTGTCATGCACGGCATGATATCATGACTTGTTCTTAAAGGGATAGATAATATAAGTAAGACAACTGCATACTTTTTTTTTTTTTTTTTTTTGCAGAGCCAGTACAATTCTCTCTGAGCACATTTTGAAGAAATTTTGGGTTTGTGAATTTTTTTCAAAATAACATTTGTTTAAATTTAACATCTTTTACAAATTCTGTCTTTAAGATACTATTTTTTAATTTACATATATGTTCTCAACTGAAATTTTCCATCCATGTTTTCTTTACAGTAATATTTTAAATTTATCCTTCTGAAGTATATACCTATTCTGTTTAGGAAAGATATATTCCTCTCAAAGGTTTATCATTTTTAGCTATACTGATGTATTTAACATCTTATTTAAAAACTAAAATGACTCTGGATATGAAAACACAAACTGTGATAATAAGCTAAATATGCCATATGTGGCAGTTTAGGTTGGCATATATCTCAAATGCAAGTTTAACATATTGTATTACTAAGATTAGTAATTTTATAGTGGAAGGCTGCTATTTTTATTATATAGTCTCCTACTAGTAGGCTTAGAATGTCAGACCCATTACTTTATAGATCTCTGTTTTATAGATCCCTTATAAAAATCTCTTTGTTGTTGGAATTATCTACATGGGCTCTGTCTTAGTAACTAAACTTCTCTGAAGTTTATAAAAATTAATGAGAATTTTACAAATAAATAATATATATAGTTAGATGACTATGAATGTGACTACTAACCATATATATTATGTTTTTGTTAAGGAATAATAACACTAATAGATTTGGTATGGCCTGTGATGGTTTAGTAAAATAAATAATCAAGAATTGAATAAAGTATTTTTATTTTTAGTAAATGTACATATATTGATAGGAAAAACTTTGAGGTTCTGTAGTCTTGCGGTAGATCCATTTAAAGCAAACTGTAATAAATATTGCCCCTTTATTACAAATACTCAACTTTGAAATATTCCAGCTTTCTTGGACATAATGTTTTTTTTTTCTTTGATTATTTATAATGTTGCTTTTAGCAAAGATTTTTTGAAGGCCCATCTAATAATTCATCAGATTGCATTAGAAAGAAATAGAAACTACATTGCAATGGGGGTAATTTAGATAATTTAAAGGCATAAGTAATACAGGTAAGGACTATGTACATTTTTAACTACTTAAATATGTAGAACAAATACAGTTCTGTTTGAGGAAATTGTAAATAAATTTTGGGTTTGGGAAAGTTTCAAGTAATAGTTACCTAAATTAAATATCTTTTAAAGAGCCAGGCTCTGAATTTTTTATGTGGGTCTTTAAGCTGTCTCTATCACTATTAATAGGATAAACAATGGTCTTTTCAAAGTTTGAAACCATATAACTAAAAGTTACTTAATAAAAGTAAATAAGTAGTACATGAAAATAGTTTATTAGTTATAGCAGCTTAATTGGATCTTACATTTCTATCACTTAATTCTTAAAATCAGTGTAGGCAACAATTTTTACTTCTTTCTGCAGTTGAGTTAAAGTTAAAATGATTTGTTATAGCAAGTTAATGATGAACCTGGTTGTTTACTGTTATTCTGTAATTCTGCATCAGAATAAGTTCGAATTCAGAAATACAGTATTCAAAATTTAGGTTAGATATGCCAAACTGCCACATTGGTCCATCACTGGGAAATAGGTATTTTTTATGGATTGATATTTTCCCCCTGTTTGTATGAAAATCTTACAAATTTGAATTTTGCCAAAGGAAGCAAAACTGTAATAATTAAGCACAATGGAGACACAAAAACAAGTTTTCTCTGCTGACCACACCTCTTTAGACATAGAACGTTAATATCTTCTCTGCATTTTTCCATTTTCATATGGATATTAGACTCCTAAGATAGTTTTAAATTTCACCTTATCTATGACATGAATTTATTTACATGAAATCTTTAGATTATTTTTCAGTTAGCATTGTAAAATTTTGTCTTTCACTTTCAAAATCATGTATAACCACTACTCTAGAGATTTGTTAAATTATAGACTTGAGGTTAGAAAGGTCTAGTCAAATCACTGTGATAGTACTTACTATAATCAAAATTTTTATGAGGAAAGTATGCTTTGGATATTACACAGTGAGGTTTATTCAGAAAATATCAAAATGGCTCAGTGCTTTGTAATGCCTTCTAGGGATGTGAGAGGGAATACAAGACTCTTAGACAATATGAAAGGTCAAACAGTGGAATTTAAATCTAAGCTCTGCCATTTGATAGCTGTGTGATTTTGGTCAAATGGTTTAATCTTGGACCTCTATTTTCTCATCTGTTTAATGGGGATAGTAGTGCCTCTCACATAGTTATAAGTTGTTGGTCTAGGTACCACAAAAGGAAAAATGGAAAAGCATAATACCTGACATATAAGCATTTTGTGTATGACTTTTTAAAAAATTTTCTTCCCATGTTAGTTTTATTTAATAATAGTAAGTTACAGCAGAAACTTTAATATAAGGTAGATTACAATAATATGGTCCTATAAAGGAAAACCTTGCTACGAGGATTTTCTAAAAAATTTTTTTCTCAGAGAAAGTTAAAGCTAAGCTCTCCTTATCCTATTCCTTTAAGATAATTAATATAAATAATTTGGTATGTATTTTTTTGACTTTATAAATGCCTGTTTAAATAGGTTCAAATTTTTTGTATAGAATTACAATTGGTATTTGTTTTATATATAGGAATGAGTTTTCAGCAAATCACTTCTCTTGGATAATCGATTTGTAGAGTTTCTAGATACTTTAAGGCGACAGTCCCTGACCTTTTGGGTACCAGGAAC
The DNA here is from genome assembly GCA_030015415.1 of Cynopterus sphinx. NCBI lineage: Eukaryota > Metazoa > Chordata > Mammalia > Chiroptera > Pteropodidae > Cynopterus > Cynopterus sphinx. Next base: position 75,463,961 of record CM057384.1, read on the forward strand.
CAGTGCTTCTATGAGAATCTAATGACTGATCTTCTGAGGTGGTGCTGAGGCCGCGATGCTAGCATTGGGGAGCGGCTGCAAATACAGATGAAGCTTTGCTCTCTTTCTGCTGCTCACCTCCTGTTGTGTGGCCTGGTTCCTAACAGACCACTGACTGGTATTGTCCACGTGGGTTGGGGACGCCTGCTCTAAGGTGTTCTTCTAGTCTCAACTGTGTGGATATTTGTATTGCGTAGCCTAAAAATGTGTTCTATGATACCCCTGAAGATATGCAGAGCTTTGTTTTTTATCCATATGTAATGTTGAATCATATTATAATCTCATATGATGTATATAGGCTTATTTGTATTAAGATTCTTGAAAATTAACAATTCCCTTTATTCATTCTGTACATATATGCAAAATATAAAACATTAAACATGTTTATCAGAGCTTTAATACAAATAAGCCAAATGGCACATAAAATATTTAATGCTTGCTTTTAGGATCTTTTTAAAGATACTAAGACTTCTGAAAATCCTTTGCATATTAGTTAAAAAGAAAGTTACAGTATATTAAATGATGAAACTCAATATTTAATATATGTGATAATTTGTAAACTTGTTTTTCAGCCCTTTTTAAGCTTCAGGTTTTTTTTTTAATTGCCTCTATGAAGGCCTTTAACTTTTTAATTCATATTCCTCCAACTTCCATGAAATATCTAAGAAAATTTAGTGGTGCAATTTTTGTTTTTGTTTTTTGGTGTAGTTTTGCTAAGAGTATCTTTTAAGTGTCATGGTTTATTACTTTCTATTCTTAAGTATTCATATTTTCCATGAATCATTGCAAAAATTCTTGATTACCATTATGATAAAATTGTTTTTTATAAGTCCATATTTTGTTATAATCAGTGTGTAAACTTAACACTTTTCTGATGCATTATGTATTAAACATTATTTACATATTACACATTTAAGATCCATCTAATACTATAGCAAGAACAACTATATATATGATTTTGTTTTGTGTGAATGTGTCCTCTAGGACAATAAATATGTAAGTAAGATTCATACTGATACTGGGGCCGCTTTGTAGAAAATATAAAATCATAGTGAATATCTGTCAGAGTATAGGTAAATTCAATTTTATGTTTAAAATGTTGTACCTTTGAATATATAAGAGTACTAGACGCTATAAGAAACAGTATAGTGAAAAATTTTGCTAAAGATCATTTAATTTCAGAATATTAAACACTGTATGTCTAATCTTTAGAGCAGTTGGTTTATTCTTAGAGAATAAGAACCTGTAGAGATGATTAAATAATCCCAACTTTTCTTCTCACTTGTAACATTTTTCCTTTAATTTGGAAGTAAGGAAGTAGGCTACACAGTATATGGTGATTTTAAGTATCAATCCCAAAACCTTCTCTATTATCCTGATTGATGATCTTATGTCCTGTTTAACTGAGAAAATAGAATTTCATAAGCTCCCACCACCAGATTTAACTAATTACACCAGTACTATATAGTCTATATTTTATTTTATTATTCTAATAAATTGCCCCTAGCAAAGGCTAATCCTTTACTTTTATTCTAGATTTTATTCTCTCTTAGCTACTCACACATCTGTGGGTAATATTTCTTTTTCTTATCATGACTTTTCACCTGAACTCCACACTAATGATGCATCTGAGTACTTGATATCACTTATATGTCTAGTAAGTTTATTGGAATTAAATATGGTTTTAAATATTCTGATCTTTCTCTCAAATTCCTAAATCTACTTATCCCACAATCATCTTTTCTTATTTACAGTTTCATCCTTCCAGTTTCTAAGACCAGAAATATTAGAGTATAATTTTTACCTTCTCTGTGTCATATTTCACATCTAATTTGTCATGATTCTGATTATGGTCATTTGCCTTAAATAATGTGAAAAGAAAATATCAAAAACAAATATAAATGTTACAAAAATGCGTTTTTCTCTGCTTAGGCAAGTAAAGACTAAACTAAAGATGTGGTTAGCTGAGAATTCAGTGTTAAAATTCTGGAAAGTGGTAGAAGTTAGCCTGTTCTACTTATTGGGTGGACCAGATTGAGCCCCCAAATAATTTATAATTTCATAAGATTTTGCATGCATATTTATTATATGTTTCTAGTATTGTACCTTAGTATTAGTACTCATGTGAGATAGGGGTTTGCACATTATTTTTACATATTATTTTGGAAATGTCTATCTTATACTACTTTAAGCTGCTAGAGATAGATGTTATACAACTATCTGACTCCAAAGACCAGTGTCTTTTTACCATTTCCTACTATACGTAAAAAATTCCTTGGAATGAGGGTAATTTTTCTATATTTGATTTGTTTGTAAAGTTTCTTGTATTGAAGTTTTATTTTTAAAGTGTTATGTGGTTGGTTTCAGGATCCTTAAATCATGCTTTTAATTTTCATCCAGCTTTAATATTTGTCTACATAAACAATTAAAACATTTAGACTATGATCATATTTAATAAAAGTTACATATGAGTTAAATATATTTAGTTCTTATTGAAATAGAAATCTGGGATTTTAACATAATTTTTCATTAGTAAATTTTCATGTTGTTTTGTTAAATTTGCTATTAATCAAGTTAAATATCTCCAGTTTTTCTGACATTTACTTATTTACCCATGTTTTAACTAGCAAATATTAAATATGGATTACATACTGGGCATTTTGCTATATACATAGGATGCAAAGATATTTGATATTTAAGACCAAATCTCTTCTTAGTGATAAAGAATGACGCGGGGGAGTCAGGCAAGGGCTAGATTATGGAGGGCCTTTTGGTCTATGTCAAGTAATTTATACTTTTATTTATCTTCAACCAGATTACACACAGTGCGTTAAAAGGACTGTGTAGATTCCAGTTATTACATATTTAAGCCAAAACTCTAAAATATTAGGAGGTGTTTATAGTCTTCAGATAATTATTTACTTAGAATTTACCTAAAGGATTTTTTTTTAAATGTAAAAAGCCATTAAGTTTGGAGTAGTTTACTTAAAAAATTTGAAGTTAATAAACTAAGTAACTGTTTATGTGGCTCTGTTTAAAGCTGGAACCCAAAGCTATTTGCTATGAGATACTGTTTTACATTAAGATCCTATTACAGAGAAGGGTGTGTGTGGAAACTAACAGCATTAAATGATTTTAAAATAAAAATTAAATCACATTTCCAAGGTAGCAATAAATGTATTACACCCTACACTAATCATATATCATTGCTGTTTTACTTTTTCTAATTTTACAATGTTCATTTCTATTCTTGAAAATCTTTAAAAATGTGTAATTTTTGTTATATTGAACTGTCAATGTTTAAGATATGTATTTTTGTTCTGCAGTTGCTGAGCATCCCTAGATAAAAGACTAAAACTAGGTCAATTGATTTTACTACGCAATCCAAATATATTTCCAGTTGAGCCACTTTTATTGCTGTTATCCCTTTTAATTTGTTTCTGTTTAGACTTCTAGCCTGTGCCTGCTTTGCAAACTTTTTTCGTCTTTGTCAGTCTAGATATTCACCCCAGCACCTTCATACTCTGTAAATGAACTTGCTTCACAGTTTCAACTTCTTTCATACTTCAGATTACTCTGTAATTCTGCCTTTAATCCTTGCCTACAGCTCTAGAGAGGGAGTTCTCTCTTTCTCTTTTGAGACTATCATTATCCTATTTCTTTTTCCCTTTTGGATTCTTGTTTTACTATCTTATTCTTTTGTATTTTTTTATTTTTTCATTATATTCTATTCCTTGGCTTAGAAATGTATTCAGTTCTTATTTATCTTCAATTACAAAAGATTAAATCCTTTCTTTGTTTCTGATAATTATCTTGTGGTCACAGCCTCTCTGCCATTTCCATAACCATCAGATTTCTTGAAAGGATAATCTATATACTGAGTATTTTTTTCAATATTCCCATACTCCTGAAGTTATCTAACTCTTAGAGGTCATTGATATCCTCTTAGTTCCTTAACTCACTGAACTAAATTCCAGTCATCTAGTCATCACCCCCTTTTATTTTCTGGAACATTCCACCTTAATAACCACTCTTCTCATGGTACTTTTCTTCTTTGATTTTCTTGACTTTGTAGGATTGTTTCTGTTTGTTTAATTGTATCTTCTTAAATCTGATGATGAATATCTTTTTTTTCAATGAACCTATAAATGTAGGAGTTACATTGGATTCTGTCTTGCCCTTATAGATTGCTCTGACTTTAATTATTAGCTTTATTTTAGGTGATACTATTTTTAAATCCTTATGTTCATTTCAAAACTGTTTTGAATTTTATTGATGTACATCTCATTATAGATATGTTTCATGTATTTTAAAACAAAATGATTTAAACCTTATTTAAAATCTTTCTATAAATTACCTACCCTAAAAATACAAGTTCTTTAATATGGTTCACGTGATTTTTCCTGTTACTTCTCTTTCCAGAGATATTTTGTTTTTATATTAACCCTTTCTTAAATACACACACACACACACACACACACACACACACACACAAAATTAAGGTTTTGACTTACATATTTCATCATCTGGGAAGTCTTTTCTGACCACATAAATCTTATTAAGGTACCCTTCTTTTGTATTCATGAAGCATTCTGTACTTCTCATGCTTATTATAATTGCAAATCTTGTGTAGCACAGTAGACAACTGCTAGCCCTATCACAATAAAGACCATGTCACCTTTATTTACATTGTATCCCTAATAATTTAACATAGGATCTTCCACATAGTAGCTGTACAATATATATATATATATGTAATATATACATATGTAATATATGTATATATATGAATAAATAAGTAATATATACATATGTTATATATGTAATATATGAATAAATGAGTGAATGAAGAACTCAGAATGTCAAAAGCTGCATTTTCATAATTATAAACATGCTGTTCTTGTTTTTAGTTATTGGTACCAGTGACTTTCAAGTTACCCAAACTAGGAAAACTAGTCATCTTTATCTGGTTCTCTCCTTTATTCTCCTTTTCTTCTCTCTTTAGTTGTTGCCAATTCTTGTTTGTTTTACCCATGAATTGTGCCTTGAATTAGTCTTCCTTTTTATGTTCTTGCTGCTTTTCTCTGTCATCAGATATTTAACCTACAACTGCTCAGTATAGACTCTACGGAATATCAGAGAATCATATCTTGGCATATTTCATAATTTCCCATTATGAAATTTGGTCATTAAAAAAAAACCTCTCCAGTCTAGTGTAATATGAAAATTGAATCTCCTACCTGATTTAAAGTTCTTCCTCAACCCTAGCACAAATCAGGCTTTGGGCCCTGGGAAATTGAGCTTGAAGGTGGCATGGTCTATTCTTTCTCATTCTGTCTCTCTTTAGATTTCAGTAGGGACATGGATTTATTCTGAGATAACTTTTTTCTCCTTCAATTCTGGTTCTAGTTCTTTTTAGGTTTAGGGTATGGATGGAAAGAAGATATGGGCAAAACTTGATTTTTACTTAACTAGGCTTATAATTAAAATGTTCTATGATGTTTTACTACCTCTGTGACTTACACTGATTGGCCATTAATGCCTTCTTCTATGTGACAGGTGTCCAAGTGGTGGCTTTCTAATAGGGTACATTTTTTGAATCTGTGAAGAGCTGTACTGGGGTTTCCTACTGCACAGTTAACCTGCTATGTGATATCTTTAGTGAACATAGTATGATATCTAAGTACTCATCGGAGCCAGGAGTGGAAAAATAATCTCTTCTTGTGCGTAACCTCTCTCAGTTTGTAGAGATCATTCTCTTGTCTTGCTGCACCACAGAGAAAGAGTACTCCCAAAACAACTGTCTAGCTTCAGTTGTTTTCAGTTCTCCTTAGATTGTGAGGATGCTTATTTCCTCCTTGTTCTTGACTTCAAGTCACAGTTTCCAAACCCCAGGCAATAGGAAAGGTATCATTAATCATTCTCTTACATGTATACAAAATATTTTAACCCATTTTATTTAGTCTCTAAACCAAAATAGCACATCACCAATCATTGCTCTTAAGTCAAGAAAAATACTTTTGTTAGGCATATTTATAATCTGCGAAAAGAAGTATTTTATAGAATTTGGAAAAATTAAATAAGAGAGAATGTATATGATAATACGTTGATCTTAATAGAGTAAAGGCTGGTTTGGAATATTTTAAAAAGATGAACTGTCTACATAACATAAAACTCATGGAAGATTCTGTTTCAGCACAACACAGTATCATAACAGTGCTTCCTCAACAATTGAAAGGTGATTTAAGAAATGGTAGACATACCAGAGTAGTTTACCTTTATGTGTTCTTTTACAAACTAAATGCCACTGTAATTTTATTGGTTTTAAATATATGTATTATATAGATAATAGTCCTTTTTGTTTTTTACTTAATTTATTTTGATGAGAAGTTTATCTTGACAACTGCAGATTTGTCGGTGACAGGATTTTCAGTATAACCACAGTGATTCGAGGATGGATTACTTTAGTCAATTCAGTTTTTAAAAAGTATTTTAAAATTATATCTGTTTGAATGAGGAAGAAAACAATTTTCTCCTATTATCTTTTTTGACATTTTCTCTGTAGATCCTTTCGGGTAGAGAACAGGAATGGAACATATAGTCATCATTAAGTAGCAAAAACACTGGGTTTTTGTTAAGTATGTATAGAATCAGAACTTCATAATTATTTGGGCTTGTTTCAATAGGAAGAAATAGTATACTGTTGAAGAAGTAAAGATTTGAAACAATCTGGTACTAATTCTTTTCAACTAGAAAACTGCTTTAGGCTATGCTCTAGTTGAAATTGGGTGTGATAATTATTTCTTAATAATGGGCAAGTTTTACATCTTCAGTTTTGCCGCCTTGAAGTTTTTGATAATTTATATATCTAGATCTGATGCATATCCAGTTACTTTTCATAATAAACAGAATTTTTTAGATAAAGTGAGTAAGAAGCATGTGATTTTTTTAAAATTATGCTGGAAATATTCTTTAACATTAAAATATCACTCATCTACTTTATTTTTGTTTATATTTTAATTGATTGGTTTGTTGTCAAGAAATATTTATTAAACTGCACACAAATGCATACTGTAATTCACGCTAATAATTCAGATTTGCTTCTCCCATTTAATCATAATGTTTGTGTTTTAGGGAGGAAAAAGGGAAGAAATGACTTAAAATGTGTTATATTCTATATCCAAAATACTTTGCTACATTCCTTAATATCAGGCATTTTTAATTTCTAGAAGTGCTGTTTGATTCCTTTTCAAATCTCTTCACTCTTATGTTTTCAAGTCTCTTTATTCTTGAAATATAGTAAGTATACTTATTTTAAACTGATAATTCTGCCATCTCTTTTTTTGCTGGTTCTCACTCATGCGGCCATGTTTCCTTGTGTGTGTTGTAAATTTTTTGATCTTAGCAATATATTTGAGAGAATTTTTTGAAACCTGGGATAAAGATGATTTCCTTCACAATGGCCAAAGCATTTACTTTTGTCAGGTGCCTGTGGTCACTCCTAGTTGAAATAACTTGTAACTGAATTCTTGGTTTGAGGTTATTTGAACTAATAAGGTATGAATTCAGGCTGAAATGTATTTGGAGGTGGACTTGTAGTTATGAATTTCCAGAGATTCCATCCCACCTCAGCTTTCCAGGTGTACATGTTGGAGAAATTGTTGGAGAACAAGGATATTTCTGGTTCACTCTTATAGTGACATCATGGCTCATTGATGTCAGGATTGGGGACTCTCTTAGTAGAACAAACACCTTGGACATGTTTTGTACTTCTTATCCTAATCCTTATAATTGGGAAGATAAAAAGGCAGAAGCACAGATTACCTTGGTTCATCAAATGTCTTCAAGGTAAATACTCTCTTAAAAGCTATACTTATTCCTCTGGATTCCTGCATTCATTTAGGTCTTGACCTCGGTATTACTTTCTTGCCAGCTAACAGATTCCATTGAAAAATGTGTTAATATTTCTTTCCAATATATTTAGATGTTTCAGGCAGAAGGAAGTCTGTTATCTAGCTCACTATATTGCCAAACATAAAAACAAACCAGATTTTGTTATATTTTTATAAAACATCTTATTTTCCCAAGCTACCCTAGAAGTCAATACATGTATTATAACTATTTCAGAAATGAGGTAATTTGACCAAAGTCATGCAGCTGTAATTGAAGATGGATCTGTACACAGGTCACTGCCTCCATGTGAGTTCAGATTCTTCATCTGCAAATACTTGTTCCAAATAGCACTTAATGTGTCAGTCAGTGGTGATGGATTTACAGAAACGGAATCCTGAGCTTAACTATTTGCAAGGAGTTTTGAGAAAGCATATAACAGTTACTACATTATAAACAGTATTAGCAATATTATTTGTCAAAAACAGGTAGTAAGTATACTGGGAATCCCTTTAAAAAAAGTCATTTCTATTTTCCCTAAATCTCCTGTTATTTCAATATTAGCTGCCTAGTTTTTTTCAAGATCCCAGAAGTTCTTTCCTTACTGCCACTTTTTCCTTGACTTTCTTTTTTGGCAGCCATCGATATTTCTGTTGGTTTGAGGTGTATCACTCTTCAGATATTTCAAATATAGGTAGAAATATAATATATGTTAGGTTGTTCTCAGTAAAGATACATTAATACATAGAGTTTATTGATTACAAATGAATAATTAGTTCATCTTGAACAAGAAAAAAATTCTTAAAAATGTTTTGAATTTTGAGGTAACTTCTTTAAATTTAATAGATTTGAGAAAATAGAGAGTTAATGAAGCAGAAGGGTGGAAATGAAATAGGTGTAGAATAATGATGTACAAACTAGAAGTGATCTATCTTATTAACAGTTCTCCAGATTGGGTAATTCTAACCACTATCAAACTATTTAAATTAAGCAAGACATATAAATGTCATAGAATAATGCAAATAAGAGAAACTATAAATAAATTTTTCTGAAGGAATTCTTCATGTATTTTCAAATTGATCATACTGTATGTAATTTTTAAATAGCATTTTAAATTTTAAGCTGAAAGTATATAGACCTTAATGGTTTGTTTTTTGGATTGTAATTTAGCATCTTTTTGTGAAGTTTATTGGGAGAGTAAGTTGAATTGAAGGCAAGTGTTTTTATAGGAAATGAAATATAGATTTTTTTTCATTTTTCAGATGTTTATTGAGCTCATTCTGTGTGAGAGGTGCTTCTAAGTACTGTTGAAAATGTATATCACCAAGTTCTAGTACTGGGAGAGGCAAAAGAAAAGTAGAATGTTTGTCTAAGGATTGGTCTCTTAGGGAAGATTTTAAAAAGTATCATTTAGTCTTCTAAAAAGGTATATAAATGGATGTATTCTTTTTGCTTTGCTCTAATTTAGTATTATATTTCTCATGACGACTTCTGTTTTTTCATAATTTTTATTGATGACAGAAATTATAGTTCCAATATGAAATACCACATAAGAAAGAATATGGTAGGTATTATTTCTTGGTATCTGTTATTTTACTTTAATATAATTTTTGCCTCCATAGCCTTGGTCATATTATAGGATTATATTTCCTTATTAGCTAAGAAGTAAGGAAACAGATGGTAAAGGAGACAGTATAGCAAAATAATAGTAATAGTAGTAATAGTAATAACAACAAATAACATTTATTAAGCATTTACTATTTATAAGGCTGTATTCAACACACTGTGTATATATTATTTAATCTTCCCAATAACTTTATGAAGTAGGGGCTATTCTTAGAAAACTGAAGCACAAAAAACTTAAGTCACATTCCTTAGGTACTTAGTTGTAACCACTGGAGCCAGACTAGAAAGCACATGTATATAGCACTCTGCGTATAGATGATTTTTAATGGTAACTTTTATTTTGATGATAATCAATTAGACGTGGTATTTGAAGCTAGTGATAATATAAAATAGTTCTGTTAATAAATAGCCTTTAAAATAGGTAGTCTTTTCTTAAAATTATGTACCATGTTTCTAAGTAGCCTTAAGCACTACTTAAATTCTTTAATTCTTTACATTTTTAAGATTTTGCTAAGCTGTTTTGTTATGCACTCCTTGTGGTATTTTTAGTCTTTTATACTATAGTGACTGAGAATATTTCATCATTCATGTAATTCATGTAATTTTATTATCGTAATTATATTTTCATTTCTGTCTTTTACTATTCAGCATGTTTCTACCTATTTTTCAATTGTATCAAGTTTTATTTTCATCTTCTCATTTAAATGTCCTTAGAACTATCACAGATCACTTATCTAAGATTTTTTTCTATATGTATGTCCACTTCGTAATGCCTTTTTTTTTTTTTTTCAATTTAAGAACTCTGCCTTCAGTTCACATTCTCATGCTCCTTTTTTCTTCTGTCAAATTTTCAACACCAATCAAGGATTAAAGAAGATTAAAGAGAAAGCTAGGCAAAGAGAGAATGTGGTGGTTTTAAGTTATTTAATCTCATTTGTTGGTGATTTGCTTGTATTATATAGTTAGTTCAGTCCCACACAATCTCATTTGGTTCTTACTATGGAACAGAATGCAGTTATATATTATAAAAGTGAATGAGCCATGATCTACCTTTTCTCTTTTCTGTCTAGCCAGTCTCTTGTCATTTCTTGTCCTCACATCACAATGAATTTTTTTGTCTTTTATACATGGAAGCCAAGTAGTAATGAGACTACATAGATAAGAAAAAAAAAAAGGTGGAGAAAAGAAAAGAGAGTAGTGGACTGTTGAGGCAAGTGTGGAAGCACCCACCGTTGTGCTAGGACAACAGCAGATGTGATAGAACAGAGAAGAAAGAGAGAAGATAGAAGGCCTTTGTAATCACAGAGGGTGGAAATGGTGCTTAACTGTAAAATAGTAAAAACAAACAGACAAATGACAAAAACATCAGTCGCAGGAGAGTTCCACATCAGCTGTTGTGGAAGTAGAGAAGTTAAATATCTGCCTACATGTTAAAAAGGGTTAACATTTGTTCTTAAGAAAGAGCATGAATCTAGGTACAGTAAATATAGATGGGAGAGCAGTATCAAATAAGTATTTTGTTTGTTTTCTTTTGGGACAGAGAAAAACTAATTACGAAAGTAAATTTTTTTCAGCATGGACTTTTTAAAGTCACCGGACTCTTATTGGTTTCAATAGCTCCTAAGGTTTATCTCTTACTATCTACACTTTTGGCTGCCTTGCCACACCGTGTAATTACTGATGCTCACAGAAATGTTAAAATTATGTTTATTACATTTTAAGAAGTTAGGGATATGTGTGATTATATTTTAGAAAATTTTTCATAAATGCATTTAAAGTTCAGGTATAGTAGTTAAAGGTTTAACATTTTTATCTCACAGAAGCACTAAACAAAACATATACCTGTTAGACATACTTCATTACTAAAATAGTTTTACCATCTTGCTTATATATTATATGATAATAGAATTAGTTACTGTTAGTTTTCTCATTTTCACTAATTTTACTAACATATGCTTTTCAGTATATGAAAGAACAAAGGCTCTGAAGTAATGCAGTACTGAGTTTGAATTTATATCTTACCATTTGCCAACTTTGTGATTTGGGGCAAGTTACTTAATCTCTTTTACAGTTTACAGTATAAAAATGGATATGGTATTATTTATCACAAGGCACTGTAATGAGGAATAGTATTTGGAAAATCTTTATCGAATACTTTATCAATAATGGTATTGCTTCAGTGTAAAGTAGCATGTGGTTATGAAATTATGTAGGCAGTGGGTTCCTGATTTTTACCTTATTTAGCAGTGTTGGAGATTCTGTTTATGAAAGAAAAATGGCTTAGATTCACATAGAAATTATTGTAGAGGTAATTGTAATTAAAATTACTTATCATTTATTGTTGAATTGTATGTTTGAAATTTACTGGATTTTGTTAATCAGTGTTACCATAATACATAAAAAAATAATTTTACAAACAGAAAAGAAAATTACTTGAGTTTTTCCTTCAACACCATTAATTAAAGTTGCCATTATACACGGTTTCTTTAGGCATAAATTTGAAGTTGTTTATGTAGTGAAAACTTTGGAGCTTTTGTTTTTAGGAACGAATTATTCCACATTTCATGTATGTCAATTCACTTCTTAAATATCTTTCATCAGACCTGAAAGTATATTGAGAATTTATATTCTAAGGGATTACAAGAGAATGGGTGAGAAGCAGCTGAACTGGGAATTGAAGAATGAATGGCTAATTGTCCCATTTATGCTTCCTATTCACTGGCAACTAAGTAGCTTTACTTTTAATTTTACTCTTTATTCTTGTACAACCAAAAAAACAATAGGCTCTGTTTACAGAAAGTGTGCTAGCCAAAAGCAGTTGCAGTTTCAGAGAAGAAAAAAGCATTAGGAATTATGAGGTCTCAGAGAAAGGGACAAATTATGTGTCATGATGTGACCATAGTGTATAACATTTAAGAGCTTTGGTTCTGAAGCTAGATTTCCTGCTGAAGTTAGAGTCCTCCTTCCTCTCAGCCACAAGAATTCTAGTAATTTACTTAATCTGTGCTTCTATTTTCTCATGTGTAAAGATAATATCTACCTCACAGCATTGTGAGCATTTAATTAGTAATATGTTTAAAGCATTTGGCATAGTACCTGACACATTTTAAGTACTAAGTAACTGTTAATTACCACATTTCATCAAATCTGAAGTACCATTGTTTGTAAGATATACCATTACTCTAGGTACCAAGAAAGTAAAAACTTGTAGAAGAATATATGTCTTAGAATCAATGCAATATAATACTATGTTATTGGATAGGTAAATTTAATAGCTTTTCATGTTGTGCTTCTTTTCAAGATAATGATTATCCTCTTCTTTGTTATATTGTTTATATTTAATTGGCTATAAATTATAAGGTATAATAGTGGTACTGCTGTTTTTAGGAAAAAATAGAAATATGACAAACCATACATGAATTTAGTTAAATCAACTTTATATATTTTGTTAATTTATAATTTTTTGTAGGAGAAATTTTTAATTTATAAGGTAAATATGGCATCCTATTGATTTTGAATATACTTTCATATATCTCTAATACAGCAATACTAATAGTTTGTAGTTATATACTTTAGACCCTTTCAGATTCTAAAGTGTTTGTCAGTTAAAGACAATCTATTGTGTTCAATAGATTTATAATGCTAAGTATAACGTAGCAGAAGATCACAAGCTCTGAAATTAGATTGCCTGGGTTCAAATTTCAGTCACTTACTAACTCATCAAGTCACTTTGCCTCATTTTCTCATCTGTAAAATGGGAAAAATAATAGTTCCTACTTCACAGAGTTGAAATTCATGTGAAAAGTCCTCAGGACTGTGGCACACAGTAAGCACAGTGTGCTTGCTGGTTTTTTGTTTGTCTGTTTTTTGGTGTTAATTTGATTATTGCATTCTAAGTCGTTTTAAAGTTTTAATAAATTTTATTAACTTAATACACCAGATCATTCTATTTTTACCCTTCTTTTAAAATTATAAAGAAAGACAGACCTGAAGGATAGCATATTCTGTATACCTCAGAGGGCCTATTGCAAGTATGATAATTGGTATCCACAGTAATAACACATAATCATCCGGAAGGTAGAATGAAACTTAATTACTAAAGAATATGTGTGGTAAAGTAAAAACAAAATTTTTTAACAGTCGATGGCAAAAGGAAAATTTTGATATTTGAAGGCATAAACTTCATCTCCAGATTTTTGTGTGTGTGAAATCATACTGGTGCTAGATAATTGAAATATTACTATGTTAAAATGGAGAAATTACCAGTAATATTATTTTGTATTATAAGTAGGAAATTTATCTAATTTCTTAAATTGATTTTTATAACTTAAATAATATATGCACAGAGTTAAAAAGTAAAATAATATTAAAAGACTGAAAGCCAAATAAAGCACTCCTATTTTACTATTTATCTACTTTCCAGAGGCAGGAATTTTGTACTCTTGGAATTGTTTCTTGAGCAATTTCCATATTTTTAAATAACATTAAAAATTGCTCTTTATTGATTTACTACTTTCTTTATCAGTTTAGTTCCCATTTTATTATTTAGGGATTTACTATTCTTACATGTATATTACCACATTTTCTCAACATACTTATCCAGTAATTTTGTGTTAAATCATCTCTATTATTTTATAAATATTGTTTATTTTTAGCTAAACCATCTATTATGATTATTCTTTTTCTCCTACCACTTTTTTTTTTTACGGAGTTAGTAATTACCTCATTTTTATTTGCTTATTTTTTGTATACCTACTGTTATTTTTCCTAAATGTTTTAACAGGTTTGTTATACACATATCAGTAATTTTTATAAATGCTCAAATATGGTTTCAAACACTATATTATTAATTGTGCTTTTTTGGTGGAGACCTTTCCATAATGGTTATTTCACAATCTAGATTGGTTGCTTTCTATGGTACATAGCAGGTCATCTTGGGACTTCCCTTGACAGTTCTCCAGTGCTAGATCCTTTATTTCCTGAATCCCATACTCCTCTTGTCCCTTATCCTTCTTTGTTCAGTTGCTTCCTGATAAAGGATTATAGATGTTTGTTTACTTGAAAATATTTTCACCCTGTCCTTGCATTTGATTGAATTTTAGCTTAAGTATATAATTGTAGGCTATAAAATAATTTTCCTGTGAAAGCATTGCTCTCTCCTCTCAATTTTCCTTTCTCTATATCTGGTAACTGGCCATACATTTAATATAGATTTGTCATCTTATTTTCTTAAGTTTTCTCTCCCTTTTCTCATTTCTTTCTTTTTTTTTTTATTCTACTTACTAGGAGATTTTATAGATTTTTTCTTTCATTGAATATTTTATTTAAGCTATTATTTTTGTTTTCTATAAATTACTGTTTCTCTGATTATTCTATTTTTTAACATAGTACATTGTTTTTATTTTGGGACTGTGACTACATCTCAGGTCTGTGAGGATAATAGTTTTTTTTATTTTTAATGTTTCTTCTATTCTTTGTATTGCATTTCTTCTGACAACTTTTTTTCTGTTTATTTTGGTTATAGTCTTTCATGTTGGAGACTTTTCTGAAAGCCTTGACTTAATGAGGTGCTACAAATTTGGTTGGGAGCTGTGTGTCTGGGGACAAGAATTTTTGCCTAGATGGCATCATTAGGGTGATCAAGTAAAGAACCAGAACTTTTAGGAAATCCTAGATGGTGGTCTTTACATGTCTATTTTCTGGGGAGTCTTAAAGGTTCTCCAGTGAATTTTCAAATATTCTCTTCAGATAATTTACATCTGTCTGCCAACATTTAAGAGCCAGTTCAGATCCACTTGAGCCTTGTCTTTGTGTCCTGCCTATGTTGTGCGTGGTAGTTCTAAGTCAGGAACATCTCTGGTTCAAGATATTCAATATCTAATCTTCTAGGCGTGAAAGAGGACATGTGCAACAGAGTAGTTAACCTGTGTTTGGATATGTTCTCTATATAGACTCTTAGAGAACTCCTCAGTCTTTAGTGCTAACATTACCCTTGCCTTTCTCTTGGGTAAATTACCTTGATTCTTATATGATCCTTCTTTTTTGCCACTTAGTTTTCAGTTTCCTCTGCTGTGCTGAATAGTCACTGTTCATCTTCTATGACAAGCTGTTCATTTTTTAAAACCTTCTCTTTGTCCTTTGGTTATGTGCTTTTTTTTTTTTTTTTTTTGGTCAACTTAGAGGAGTTGCAGAAGGGAGTATGCTCAATCTTCTGTACTTAACCATAATAATATTAATAATAACAACAACTAGCATAGCCTTACAATATGCTAGACTTGTTGTTTTAATGTAGATTTTCATTTAATCATCGAATGCATTAGAAAGACACTTCATTTTGCAGATAAGGGAAGAAAAGGATAAGTAATTTGCCCAATTCACAGGACTAGTAAGTGGCAGAAAGATTTTAATCTGGGAATTTATTTATAGAACCGGAGGTTGATACTTTATCATTATAAACCAGAAGTCTGCAACACTCTGTTATGACATCTAGAGTTAAACTTACGTAAATCTTGAAAATCACTTTAAATATAGCAAGTTACTATATATTCATATAATTAAATTAGAGGAAAACCTTATAGTTTATAGATATGCTGCCTGCATACACACGTTCTCTCTCTCTCTCTCTCTCTCTCTCTCTCTCTCTCTCTCTCTCTCTCTCTCTCACACACACACACACACACACACACACACACACGTATAGAAATTATTGCATATTGAGCAAAGAATATTTTTTTCCAGTAGCATAAAACAATATTAACTATTACCACTTACCACCACTCTAAATATTTTTTTTTAAATGACATTTAGTATCTGTACTAGGACACAATGTTCTATACACTAGGGATAATTAAAATCAGAACTAGTAAGTTTTAGTTGATCCTATTAATCTTTTGTTTAAAAATTTCAGGAAGAGTGGAAATATACTTGTTTATAAAGATTTAAAACTTATAAACAAAAAAACTTTTATTTAAAAAAATTATAGCCAGACAGTTGAAATTAAAGTAAACTTAAATATAGAGTATCACCAGTTAAGAATAAATTCTGTTTGATGCAGTTTAATTTTTCTTTTATAATAATAATAAATCATTTCTATTTTATGAAATTTTACTATCCTTCTGTTTCTTCAGTGTAGACAGAAACCTATTGCCTTGCTGCTGAGGATATGATTTCCGAATCTAGGTGATGTACTATTAGCACAGTGAAGCAAGAAATTATTCTCTTGTGTCAGTGGCTGCTGTTAAAGAATAAAAAAGGTTCGGGATAGGATATATTTCTGTTGTCTCTATTCACAAATCTTATGGCATACAAATAAGTTTTAAAAACAAGTGAGTTCAAAGTATTTTGTGACAAAAGATAATCCCTGCTCTCAGTTCTTTCTATACTCTCTCTAAAAATCCCAAGTACATTTTATTTTTATTTTTGAAATTATTTATTTATTTTAGGTGAGGCAACCCTTGGTTGACCTCACAGATTAAAAGGACCATGTCAGTTTACAATCTCTTTTTTTTATTTATTTTTTTACACCTACCGCACCTGGGTCTTCCTAAGTGGTCTTCCATCCAAGTACTAACAGGCTGATCCTTCTGAGATCAGATGGGATCAGGCTTGTTCAGGGTGGCATGGCTGTAGACCCAAGTGTATTTTAAAATTTCATGATTTTTTCTTTTTTAGTGGCAACAGTCCTCAAATTTATTCAGTTTATTTAAGAGTTAGAGCATTTGGAAATAATTATATTTTTCAGAAAACTGGAAATATTGTATATATAAACTTAACAATAATAGCAGCAGCAGTGATAACAACAGTAGGTAATAGCTATGTGCACCTTACTATGAGACTGGGGCAGTTATAACTTCTTGCTTTCCATATGTTAACTGAATTAGTTCACACAATAACTCTGTGAGGAAAATGGCACTAGAGATGAAGTGATCTGCCTAAAGCATGTAGATATGTGTGATATGTAGAAATGCGTATGTGTGTGTATATATACATATAAATACATACATACATATATATTTATATACACATACAGATATATTTATGGACATGTAAATATATATTTTTTCTCTAAAATTGGAGGCAGGATGGGATTTACTCACAGCAACCTGTCCCACGGTCTGTCCTCATCACTACCATGTTACACTAATAGAATATTCTAGTGTAGGTAACTAATATGATTAATTAATGTTAAAAATTAGGTAAAAACCTCAAAATTAGGCAATTTTATTTCTTAATCTAGCTTTTTTATGAATTGGGGAAAGACTGCTATTATTTGATTTATCTCCAAAAGACCTCAGAAAGTTATAGAACACCTTTGTTGGACAACCCCTGCCCTGTGTCTTTACATGACATAAGCAACAAATTTATATTTCCTTATTCAATAAAATTGTGATTTTATTAAGTTATCATAATATTATAATTTTTATTATATTTCTATAACTGTGTTAAAAGAAACTGTAATATTCATTTTTACTTGAAGAAATTATTATTTAAGGATGACAAAATATAGACATATAAGGAGTTCGGGGAAATTCGTTTACATTTTGACATCCTTAAAGTAGGGAGATGGTCTTAAGTCAGGATAAAGTAAATGTTTGTTTTTAATGTTAATACAAAATATAAATCTGATATATATTCTCCTGAATATCATTATGGCTGTTTGGATTAGGAAATGTCCATAGCAATTGATAATAAGAGTCTCAAATATAAACCTGTCCATATATATAAAAAATTTACAACTATCCCATATTTTTATTAGTGAACATTCAGTATCCTCAGAGTTATAATAACTAGTAGAATATTTAATAAATGATGAGGATAAGACTAAATTGTACATTGTTAAATTCCAAATCAAATTCTATCTATGTAATTAAGCTCTTTAACACAGCTACAAGGATTTTTTATATTTTTCTAATTAATAGCTATTTCTCCTCTTAGGAGAAAGGTATTAGAGTCATGAACATTACTGAGGACTATTAGAAAATAAATAGAATAATGATTGCACAGGGATATGGATAGATCTACGGATTTGCATTCTTTAGAAAAACAGCTATCTTATTATTATTATTTTTTTAACTTTAAAGGTTAATAAACTACTGCCTTATTGGTAAAATTCATTTCATAGTTAATTTAAAATTTTTGTCCCTATATATTTTCTATTGCATCTAAGTAAGATACATAATATGTAGGCAGGAAGGGAATTGAATTATTTTGGTAAGAAGTTTTCTGTTGCAATTTGCTGAAACAATGTTACCTAGTTCCATTCTAATATCATCAGGTAGGCTAGGGAATTTTAGAATGATTAAATAAGTAAAGCATGAATATTTTAAAAAATATAGCCTCAAACTCCTGATACTGTTATATCCATGGCATTATCTGGGTTTCTGAATTAAAATAGCACGTTATTAAACTTAAGAAAATACTTGGCCTATTTAAATCTCATTTGCCAGTTATAACTTTCCTATATATAGATTACAATTTTATTGAGTATTATAGCATGAATAATTGTTTTATAAACATATAGCTTAGCATGTACTGTGATCTTATGTGTGATGAAAGCAGGTTTGGGTAGCTATATGTTGATTGATTTTTTATTTTGAATGTATGAAATACTGCACTCTTTCACTGTGTTTCATTTAACTGCAAGTATTCTGAAAAAGAAATTTCAAATTGGAAAAAGAATTTTTGGGTAAGACTATAAAACAATAGTTTTACAAAAAGAATTTCAATGGAAAAATGAACAAAAAAGTTCTACCTTATATCAGCCATTATAACAATGTTTCCATTGTTCCTTTGTCTGCATTGCACCCATTACCGCATTTTAAAACCAGATATAAAATATTTTTCCGTAATTTACTGTCATGACTATTGCTAGAAAAATAAGTGTAAGCATTTGCATTTAGATTTTTTATGTAATTATCCTAAACTTTTACTTCTTGACCTTCTTAATAGAACAACCACTTAAAAAGAAATAGAATTCCAGTTTTAAAGCTTTTTTAGGCTTACAGAAAATTTTTGTTGAAAGTCGGGGGAGTTGTCATACACTGTTTTTTGTCCCTACTTCTCCTGCTCCCTAGTGAAGAGTTTCTCCTATTATTACATCTTGTATTAGCGAGGTATAATTGTTATGATCAATGAGCTAATATTGACAGTATTATTAATTGAAGTCCGTAGTTTACATTAGGATTTGTTCTTTGACATGTATCTACCATTATAGTATCACACAGAACATTTTCACTACCCCAGATATGCCCTGTGTTCCACCTGTTCATTTGTCCTATCCTACCCATGCATCTCTGGCAACCACTGATCTTTTTACTCTGTAGTTTTGCCTTTTCCAGAATGTCATATCCTTGGAATCATAAAGTATGTAGCCTTTTCAGATTGGATTTTTCATTTTACAATATGCATTTAAGGTTCCTCCATAGTTTTCTTTCTTTTTTTTTTTTTCTTTTTGTGGCATGATAGCTCATTTTATCGCTGACTAATGTTACATAATGTGGATATAACTCAGTTTATTTACTTTTTACCTTTTGAAGGACATCTTAGTTATTTTTAAGTTTTGGCAATTACGAATAAACATTTGTGTGTAGGTTTTGTGTGGACATAAGTTTTCTGCTCATTTAGGTAAATACTAAGGAGTGTGATTGCTGAATCATATGGTAAGAGTATGTTTAGTTTGAAAGAAACTGCCAAACTGTTTTCATAGTGGCTATACCATTTTGCATTCCCACTAGCAATGAATAAGAGTTCCTGTTGCTCCACATCCTACCAGTATTTGATGTTATCAGTGTTTTGGATTTTAGCCATTCTAATAGGTATGTAATAGTATCTCATTGTTCTTTTAATTTGAAATTCCCTAATGACTACTGTTATGGATTGAATTATGTTTCTCCCCAAATTCATATGTTAACGTCATAATGTTCTGTACCTTAGAATGTGGCCTTATTTGGAGATAGGGTCTTCACAGAGTTAATCAAATTGGTGAGGTCAGTACAGTGGATCCCAACTGTATAACTGGTATCTTTATGAAAAAGAGAAATTTGGACACAGGGAGAATGCCATGGGAACATGAAGACTGCCTTCTATAAGCCAAGGATTGAGGCCTGGAATCTGATCATACCCTCACAGCCTTCAGAAGGAACTAGCCCTAACAACACCTTGATTTTATATTTTTAGCCTCTAAAACTGAGACAGTTTCCATTGTTTATGCCACCTGGTTTGTGGTGCTTTGTTTTGGCAGCCCTAGTAAACTAATACACATATGGTGTTCAGCATCATTTCATGTGCTTTAATAGTTCACTTTTTGTTGAGGTGTTTGTTCAGTTATTTTGCCCATTTTAAAATTGTATTGTTTTCTACTTTTGAATTTTAGAGTTTTTGTATATGTAGATTACTAGTCCTTTATCAGATATGTGTTTTGCAAATGTTTCCTTCCCATCTTAGCTTGTTTTTTCATTCTCTTAACAGTTTTTTTTTGCAGAGTGGAAGTTTTTAGTTATACTGAAGTCCAGCTGATCAATTTTTGTCTTTCATGAATTATATTTTTGGTATTGCATATTAAAAGTCATTGTCAATCCCAAAGTCACCTAGATTTTCTCTTATGTTATATTCTAGGAGTTTTATAGCTCTGATCATTTCAATCTAATTTTTAAGAAAGGTATATTTCTACATCCTGATTTTTTTTTCTTTGCATGTGGTTATCTAGTTATGACAGCATCTGTTGAAAAAGCTATCCTTTCTCCATTGAATTTTGTTTGTTCCTTTGTTAAAGATCAGTTGATTATATTTCTGTGGATTTATTTCTGGGCTCTGTTCTCTTCCATCGATCAATGTGTCTTCTTTCACCAGGAGCACACTCTTGGTTACTGTAGCTTTCTAGTAAGTCTCAAAGTTGGGTAACATTAGTCTTCCAGCTTTGTGCTTGTCCTTCAATGTTGTGTTGACATTATGGCTGACACTATTTATTACCAGTGAATTAACATGATTTTCCTTACACTTTCCAGTTTATTAATAACTGATATACTTGTATCATGAAAAATTAGACTAGAAAAAACATAAATGTTGAACTTATTTTTGTAATATTGACTCACATTACTTTTTCATTATGTTGTATATCTGAGGACTAACTGATAAAATATATGTTGAATATACATAGCATAATTTAGGATGATGATTGATTGTAAAATGAATGGAAACATTACATAAAGAGGTATAAACATCAATGTAATAGGATCTTGTATTCCCTAAAAATATGACATTTAAACAGAGATAAGGTTTGTATACTTGAATCATGTAAATATTGAACCTTAATTTATTTAAAAAGTTATACTTGAGTTTTTAGAGAAGTTCCATTTAATATTGATTTAAATATTAAATGACTGGAAAGAGCATGATTCAGTTTAGGGGAAAGTCTTACATTAAGCTATGAGTCAGAGCACCATATTCTCTTAATTGTTTTTTAGATGATTTCAATATGAATATTGAAAGTGTTCCTTTAAAACAATAAACCTTCTAACCTGTTTTTTCTTTCTTTTTTGCTTTTTCCTTCCTAGAGCCTTTTTGTTCTGCAAGCTTCTGAGGTTGGTGTCTTTTTTAGGGGATTTCACTTTTTAGCTTCTATACAACCTATTGTTCTTTATAATTGTATAAAATATTTATATTTGTTTGTATTTGTAATAAGACAGTATTATTTACAAATGTTCAAAATACTATAATTTCTATGCAAGGATAAAATCTAAGGAATTTCTTATAAATTACTCACTAATTATGTAATTGCTAGTTCTTAAGAATAAGATAATGCAGGCATTTGGCTTGATATTTGTAGAATGTTTTAGAGACATGAGAAGTTGCAATCACTTACTAGCCCATTTCATAATACAGTTTGAACTGAGATGAAGAATTAAGTGAGAATGTAAACATGAGATTTTTTTTTATTTGGTCTCTGTTTATGATTGGTCACATCACTTTGTTTCTTTACTCATCTCAAGAAAGTGTCTTAACTTCCTGGATACTTCAGAAAATCTGTTTAATCTGACTTTAATCTAATAAAGTTGGTTGAATCTGATTGGTTTGAATTTTAACGTCATAGCCCAATTTAAAACTCAACTTTCCCCCTTCTACATAGTGCCACTTAGGCTTTTCTAGGAGACTGGAGTGTGGAAATGGTTGAATCTAGTCAGTTACTCTGCTCACTCCAGTGAGAGGAGAGTGATCTGCTTTTTCATTTATACTCCAGTTTTTCTTTCTGGGTGTTGATGACTGGAGGAGAGAGGTGGAAAGGGGAAAGGCTCTCTTACTTATGTTGGAGTAAGTAAGGAACTTTGTTCCTTTTTTTTTTCTCTTTCAGCTTTTCTAACACTGACTAGGTAGACCTCGTGCGTTCTATAGGGAAAGAAAGACAAATACTAGATTTCTGATGCAGCACATGTGTAAAACTCTTTTTTTGGTAGAGGGGAGTGAGGTATTTTTGGAGGGCCATTCATTTCAGTTCTGGCTTGCTTTTTCTACTCTTTCTTCATCTCTATCTTTCTAGTATAACCACAGCCTCTGGCTGCTTGGATTCTTTCACAGTCAAGACACTCTTTGCTCTTTTAAATAGTGATTCTAGTTTTAACCCTAATTCCAATTCCAAGTCTTTTTTCCTTCTTGTCAATGGGCATGGAAAGGGAGTGGGCATGGGATGATAAGCAAATCTGAACACAAGCAGAGGGCCAGCCCTGAGATGAGAAACCAGTCTTCCTATCTTGTTGGTCATTTGGAGTCATTCTTGCTTTATTTCGACTCTTGGCAGTAGCGCTGTCCAGCTACAATTAGTTGGCGCAGCAAAGTGATGATTAATTACTCATTCAAGATGGGGTGGGGTTGGGAAATCTGTGGTAAAGGGGGACTGAGGAAGGTAAAGATATTGAAGCTATGGAGGAGTAGTTGGCTCTCATTTGTTGCTGTTTTCTGAATGAGAAATACTTGATTCTTTGTTCTTAGTCTTGGGTTCTAATTGCCAATCCCTGGGCAATGGGAATAGTCCCACCTGATATTCTGTTATGTAAATTTTACCTTATCTTTGCTAGTACTTCCATTCTTGCTGACTATTATCCGTTTCACTACATCAGCTGGCATGATCCTTTTAAAAGATTAAATAAGGTATATCACTCCCCCAGGCAAAATTCTGTCTTGGCTTTATTTTTTTTAAATCCAGTCCTTATTATAGCACACAAGGCTCTCTGTGATCTGGCCCCTGGTTAAAATTTTGATCACTTGTTCTTGTCTCAAGGCTTTGTTCTTATTGTTCCATCTGTCTGCAGTATTCTTCTTAGCTCAGAAACTCATGGACTCATTCTATTTGGAATTTATTTTGTTCAAATTATGCTACTTTGTCACTTTGTTTCCATAACTTGCTTTATTTTTGTTTTAGACATGAATCATTTTCAAACATTATATTAAATACTTATTATTTGTCTCTTCCATTAGCATATAATATTTGAGAGAGCAAGTTATCTGCTTGTTTGTTCAGTGCTTTAGCCAGTGCCTGAAATGGGACCTGACCCATAGGAGACAGTTGATTTTTTCAATGAGTAAATAAGTGGATGAGTGCATGCTAGTTTCTATACTCAAACTTTAGATATAGCTTCAACATATCTCAGTTTTTACTCTTTTAGTGTTGTATCATAGTATACTTTCTCATTTTTTATATATTTTATTATTTCTAACTGTATATTCCCATTGTTATCATCCGAGTGGAACTGTCCACACCTCTAATTCATCTTCCATATTGCTGCTAAAATGATTTTTGTAAAATGCTTATCAAAATGCAAGTCTTCAAAATAAAATATTCCAAAATTTCTTAGCATAATTGAACCTGTACCTGTTGGGTCACTTCTTAGTGACCCCTAGATGTGCTCTATTTTCCATTCATATCCTTTTTATTGCAGTACTCTGAATGCTTACTATGCTTTTCTTTTACTTCTGTTCCTTCACTTAAAGCCTATTCCCTTTGTTTTTGCTGTTATATGTTTTATTAGTGTGTAAATCCATACAATATAGCCCCTATAATGAGAAAATGCTAGAAAACGTTCTTTACATTTGAAATGTTTGGGAACCAACTATTAGTTGTATTGTTTGTTATTATTTCAAAAATATTATCGGATCTTCTGTTTCTTCACTGAGTATCCTTAATATACGATAAAATTTCATTTGTCACTTTTGATGAGTATTTAAAGTTACCACAATCTTGAAGAGCACCATCAGCAAGCACTACTTTGTGATATGGTTTATAATATTATGAATTCATTTTAAAGGTAAGGCAAGGCTACATATTTTAACTCAAGGATTCTTTTTAAAGGGTGTATGTGCATAAGTGTTTATGGTGTCTTTTACCTGCAGAGAACTAACCTTAAAGGAGCAGGGAAAATGATTTATGAAAGTAAAAGTGTTACTTGTATAACTTTTTCAGAAAATGTGATTCCTTGATAGATTCTTCAGATTTATATGTTTGGTTTGTATGGTATTGTGTGAATGACAGGAGATACTAATAAAGGAAATAAAATTATTTGTATAAATAATTGAAACCACATGTTTTACTTACTCGAGCATTTTCCAAGTAAGTGCAGTGTCATAGAATTGTCCAGTGAGCTTTTTGGGAAATGGAGACTCTCCATATAGAGTATGTAGCAGTGTTCCAGAACTTATATTTAGCATTTTTGTACCTAAAATAATGCAAAAAGATATAGCTTTTGATATCGGTCTCTTTGAGAAGGCACAGCTAAATAAATGTAGAAGACACAGCTAAATAAAAATAATACTATGAAGTTATAGAACAGTAACCAAAGATGGGACCCTATAAGGAAGTTTTGTTTGCGATAGCTCTTTTGAACAATTATTACTATTATTAATAATAGTAGGTCAATAATTGTACCATGTGCTTTATGTGAGTTATTTCATTGAGTTATTAGAACATCCCTGTGTCTGTTACTCATTTTATATAAAAAGAAACAGTTCAGAGTTTGTTATTTAATAAATACTGCTCCTCATTCAATAGGGTGTCTTCACATTACTTATCAGTAATTCCTTCAGTGTTTGGGGGAAGTCAAGAACCTTTGACACCCTGACAAAAGCTTATGACCTATTTTCCATAGAAAAATGTACTTATGAACCCATATATTATGTCTTTATTTTCATATGCAATTTTGCAGAATTCCTGGGATCCCTAAATCTCATACATTGACCCCAGACTGGGAATCCCTGATATCTGTGTCTTCTTTTAATAAAGAGATTGGGGGACTCTGTACTTTTTTTTCTCCTACTACCTCTTGTCACATAAAGGAAATATTTATATTTACACTATTTTTTATTGTAGAAAGAGTTTAAGAAAGCTGAAAAGAAATGTTCAGCTATCTCTGACTACACCGAGCACATGCCAAAACAAATCAAGTCTGTTATGGCAAGTGAGATTCAGAAAAGTTTTAATTATGGGACACTTTTTATTGGCAAATTTGTTGGACTTTGCTTCAAAGCACCCTAAATGTGTGTCAGGAACCTAAATGTGCTATTTTGAAATAATGTAAACAGTTACCTCTTTAAGGTTGTGTAAACATAGTAGCTGTTCCTAGAGGTAGATTAGAAAAATAGCATAGTGATTCAGTGATATTTCTCAGCAAAGAATATTCTAATTTTATCTTCTGATTTCATTAAAGATCAATAGAAAGGATGGTAGTGGTGTAATAAAAGTAGGATTTGGTAATATTTTTCTGTCTTAATGAACTAAAGCTATCATACATTCAGTTAACTCATTTACAGAGGTTAAGGATGAAGATTATTTTGATTCTAATTCAGTATGACTTTGCAGAAAAGAAGCCAATCACTATTAAAGCTCCATATGAAAAATAATATAACCATTGCTAGTATTGAGGACTTGTTATTTTATAAAATTCCTTTTTTTCATATAAAGTAATTTAGAATTTCAGAATGGTTTTTCTTATATTTCTTTTTTAATATTTCAATGTTTTCTGTGCTTCAATTCTGATATCTCACAATTTTGTTCCTGCCCTTGAATTGTCATCTTAAACAAAAGCATTAAATTAGCTGAAAAGAGTGAAGAATCTTACTGTATACGTTTGCCTGGTTTTAGGTAAATTACTGTAGAAATAATGCTATAAATCAATATACAATGTTTGGGCTTAGTTTTTTAACACAGATGTTTTAATGTTGATTTATAGTTATGTTGTGACTTGAATAACTGTTTCTATTTTTTTCTTTCAATCATTCTTAACATTCAATTTTTAAATGAATGGTAGCTCATCGGTGTAGGGCTCTTGTAACTAAATGATGTATTCTGTTTTGCTGTGGCACAGTTTTCAGACAGCCACTTTTGTTGTTAAATATTTTCATTTTCTATAGTACTTTTCATCCCTGTATATATGTACAGGAATCACTTCACCCACCACCGAATTGCAGCCACTTCTGAGGTGGAACGCAGCAACTGTTTAACAGCGCACTTTCCCCTAGGTGCTGACAGCTGCAGAAGAAATTGTACATGGTCCTGTACAGAAGGTATTTCTCCACTGTGCCATCTGCAGAGTGAAACTGACTAGGAGTACTACATAGACTGTAAGTTTCTTGTGTACCTGCTCTAGACTGGAAAACCCAATATGAGAATAACAGATAACTGGGAAGCATCATTTAAAAATGTATTGAGGTCAGTTAAACTTAGTGCTGCTCTAAATTTTATTTTAAGGTCATCTAATTTGTGATTGGTACAGAATTGAGTAACAAACAAATGGATGCACTCCTTAGAAATTATTTTTTTCTAAAAGCAAATGAAATTAAAATGCTTTTATAAATACTTCACTTTTAAGAAACTTAAGATAATTGATTTTGCTTTTGAATATTTTCAAATAACCAAACCAATATATAAGATTTTAGAGCTATGTTCTTAAAAGTAGCAAATCAAGTTATAATATAATATGAATATCCTAATTAGCTTTGCTTGCAATGTTTTATTCCTTAGTCTTAATACATTCATTCTTTTGGTGAAATTTTTGCAACAAAGCCAGTTTATGATGAACCTAGTTTTCATTCTTTATTTTAGAAAAATTGAGTTTGAATTTTTCTTTTGATATATTGAAACAAAGCTTGGGAGAGAAAAAACAGTAAATAATTGAACTTTCACTTACTGTATTTTAGTCTCTCTCCCCCATTCAATTACTTAATGATTTTTTTTTTCTTTTGTAAAGGCAATTTTATAAGAGTGCTATCTTTAGTTACAGTTTGGCATGTTTATGCCTTATAGGATAGGAAAATAAGATTAGAAACTGTTGTATCTATTAAACAACATGATATTTGTTTTGCTTTTTAGTCAATAGTATGATGTACTAGTTACCAGTTTTGTTTTTTTAATTATTTTTTGTGCATCTATAGACATTTCTGTGACAAGAAATTAGGGTTCTATTAGTGTTCATGAAGTTTTAGTCATGAAATATAGTGTCTTTTTTAGCTAATCTAAATTATGTGTCATAAGTTAAGTGATATTTTGTGTATATCTCTACACCTATAGATTCTCAATGAAAGCAGATAAAAGTCTCTCTGGGCCACAGTTTACATACTTGTAAAATGAGGTGGGTGGAAAAAATATTTTCTAGAGACCCTTTTTTTAAGTCTTTTCTGTTCAACTCAGGAGTAGAATTTTGTGTATTTGTAATTGTACCTTACATTATGTAACCAATGTTTTGGTGTAAGTGATTTTGTTCTAGTTAGAATATTATTTGTAGTAATTAAATGCCGAGTGATGGTATTTCAGAGTCAAAAGAAGAGGCCTGATTTCCTACAGAGATTTACAGCTGTCTCTAATTTGGTACTAGAGTTACCCTCGTTGTTTTGAAATATATATATATTTTGGGGGAATAAATACAGTACAATTCTCAATACCCTATTCAACATGGAAGCATCAGGTAATTTAGAAAAACCTAGACTTTATTTACATGCAGAGTAGAATAGAGTTAAATGTTAGCCAAAACTTTTTAATGATATTTCCTTCATTCACTAGTCAAAGCACTAAAGTAAACATTAATATTTTAAATAATATAGTTTAGGCATAATATTATGTACTTGTGTATCTCTATCAAGAGGGTATTTTATCAATATATGACATATTTATTTGCTATAATTGGTTCTTTTGCATTTTCTGCAAACAGTGTAATTGTAAGTATTGCTTTATCCAGTTCATCTTATTAACTGAAGTAATCATATTTGACAAAATAGACCATATGATTTATACATTATTTTAATATTTTGGTGAAAAGGTACAAACTATACTAATTGTACATATCTGAGTATATATTTTTCAATTATACAAGATATTTAATTGTTACATATTAGACCTGTAGATGTTGTAAATTTAACAACTTATTAGATTCCATCTTTAAACATGTAAATCTTATGCTTTGATATATATCTAGTGTATATTATTCAGAAAGGGGAATTGGAAACTAATTTTTATTGAATATACTTGTATATTATTTGAATTTAATGAATATGTACTATTTGTATAATCAAAAATAAAGGAAAATGTTGAGCATTAGTTAAATTATATATTTGGAACACTTATTTATTTTATTTAGAAATTATCTTCATTGCATAAATTTTATTATAGAAACCTATATCTCTGATTGTTTTCTAAGAGAGAGCTTTTCATCTTATTCTGAAGGACCAGAATTATGGTTTGGCTTATTATTTAATTTATATTCACTTATAATTTTGGAATTCATAGGTAAATGCTAGACTAAGAGTAATTAAATTTTAATGAAACCTTTATTTTTCATGCTCCCCATTATAATTTTCGATTTGAAGTAGAAAAAATTAAGCAAATGCATAGATGATTATATGAATTTTAAATAATGATATGGACTTAGACCTCTACAATAATGTGACAACTTCTAGCTTTCAGTTAGAGGTTTAAAAAGAAATATTAGCATCAGCTAAAGAAATAGTGAAATTTATGAGAAAATAAAAAAGATGTAAAGAAGTATATTTTGAGTGTAGATTTTATGTAATTTGAAAGGAGAAGATTTTGCAGTTTAGCATTAGGTGAACAATTCTTTTTACACTAAATCGTTTATATTTGAGTTTCTTCATCTAAACGAGTATTCAAACATTATTTTCTATCCAAAATATAATTTATATTCATAGAATAATATGTGCAGTTTGAATTTATGTATTTTAGAAATAAATGTGAGAAGGCTTTTCCCTTCACCCCCCAAATAACCTCAAGCAGATACATGGAGATAAAATATTCATATGATCAATTCAATCATTGCTAATTTTATTTTATATATTAATCAAATTCTGCCTATTTTATGAATTCTGCAGATATTAGTACAAATAGAATTAGTTTAAAATTTTAAATGTGTAAGTTTTCATAAAGAACTTTGGATGCCACTTATCATTTTTATCTTTAATACTGAATTAATAAGTTATTACTTTAAGATTTTTCTTTAACTCTGCAATTTCTGTGTGTTGTAGGTAAAGCATGTGTGTATGTGTGTGTGTATGTGTATGTGTATATCATCATCCTAATGTGTTTTCTGATCTGAAGTCCTGCTACTTTGTAGCTATTTAATCAAGTGTAAATTGTTTAACAACTTTAAGGGTTTTTCTTTATCTGTTAATTGAAAAATATTACACCTACCTCACAGGGTTGTTGTGAGGAAAAAAAATAAAATATATGTGAAAAAGTGCTTACCATATACCAGCTATGCTAGTAAATGATCAATGGATGTTACTTAAGCCTTCCAGTGGCTCCCATTGTCCTTATGATAAAATCCAAATTTCTGGTCTAGGCATGCGATCTAGTTCCTCCTTTATGTCCTCAGCTTCATTTCTTTCCTTGGAAATAGCATGTATTGACTGATTGATTGATCGATTGATAGATAACTAAACTTTTTGCAGTTTGTAGAGTATGTCATGCATTCTTTGGGCCTTTGCCTGAAACATTCTTTCCAACCACTCACATATCCCTTT
The DNA here is from genome assembly GCA_030015415.1 of Cynopterus sphinx. Lineage (NCBI taxonomy): Eukaryota > Metazoa > Chordata > Mammalia > Chiroptera > Pteropodidae > Cynopterus > Cynopterus sphinx. Next base: position 75,494,525 of record CM057384.1, read on the forward strand.
ATCTCTAGGCTACTGTCCTCTTTATGACTCAGCCTCATCCTTCAGGTCTAACTCTAGATTTCTTCTTATCTAAGAAGTTATCCCTTATATTTTGTTAGATGACCCTTTTATATGATCCTGTTGGGTTTGCTTATTCCTGTTCTAGCAGTTTGCACTTATAACTGCCTTCACACTAGTCTGGTTTTTCTGTGAAGGGTGAACTTTGCCTTTAACTTCTTTTTCTCAGTACTTAACAGAGTTTCTGCAACTCAGGATGTGTGAATGAATACTTTATAAATAGGTGTGGGTTCCCCTGAAATGAATTCAAACATATTATGTAATTAGTACTCTTTAAAAAAATAACTAATTCTATATATTTGGAACAGATTTCAAACTCAATAATCATGTCAAAATTATGGCCTTAAAATTAGACTACTTTGCCTGCCATTTACTGCTCTTAATGGGTTGATTAGGAGATGAGCTCATTGCAGTCAAAGAGCAAGTTACTTTTTTCTTTCCTGTCATTCGCACCTAAAATCCCACTCAGAATATGATTTTCTGCCCCTTAGTAAATACTATTCAAGTGTCTTTATGTCTTCTGGATTCCTTTTTTTTTTTTTTTCCTGCTTTTCTGGGTTTATTAAAGACTGCCAGTGTCTGGGGATAACCCAGTTGTAATTCCTAGATTCAATTGATAACTTTCTTTGTCTTCTTTTGACCACCCTCCTTAGTCTCTGACTTTCTGGTGTACATCCAGCCTCTTTATTCAGGGATTATTCTTGTTCCTATATAGTCCTCTGGGTAGAGTTCTTTTTAAAATGCCTCACTGCCAGTTCTTTTTCTAGGGGTCCTTATCTTTCCCATGGGAAAATATAATTGTTTACTTCACAAACTCTGGAATGGAACTCTTGGCCATTTCTAAGGTAGTAGCCCAGACTGAGGTCATCTTGCCCTCTTGCCTTTAGATTTTTTTTTTTTTACATAAGTGCATTTCCTGTACCATTTGTTAAGTGACCTATATTCGAAAGGATATGGGCCAAACTCTGAATCACTGTTCTGTTTCTTCCTCAAACAATCTATAAACTGCCCTCCTCCAATATGTGCTTATATTTTTTTGATGTGATAGACTAAAGGATGTCTGAGCAATTTTGGATCAGAGTCTCTCCAGATGTTTCATAGATGATCTTGTCACCTCAGTTCTAGTACTTGGAACCTATCATTCTTAGCATTGGGCCCTTAGCTAAACCTGAAAAAACAGGAAAATTCCTATTTTATTATCCTATTATACCACTTACACTGAGGCCATAATGGGCAGCTTACATTTCTGTGAATTTCTATGAACATTCATTCATGTATTTCTATTTTTCATGCCTTGTCTTAGGCTATTCAGCGAGTTTGTAATGTCCTTTGTATCTTTTTCTCCTAGTGGAATCCTGCCCAATCTTTGATGTTCAATTTAGATGAAGTCTTCACTGGTCTTAGCAGTTAGAATAAATATTTCTCTTTACTGTGTTCTGTGTTCTATTTTGTTTAAAGTGTTATCGTATAACCTATAAATATGTTTGTCTCCCTGACTAGATTGTGAGCAGTTTTGAGACAGCCACTGACTGACTTACTGGTGAACCTCTACTGCTTACTCTCTTTTATATATTCAGTACGTTACTTGTTGAATTAATGAATCTCTTTGAAACACAGATTAAAGTTTAAAAATTATTGTTGAGTAATTAATACTTCTATTTTTATTTATTTCCATTCTTATTCCAAAAAAAATTTGAGTAGGCAAGAAATAGTTTTATGTCACTGATATTTATTTATTTGTTTGTTTGTTTGTTTGTTTGTTTATTTAACTCAGTGGTACTGCTCTTCATTTTTTGACAAGTTTATTTTAGGCATTAGTTCTGTTTTGGTGCAGTTGATTTTCTTTCACTTCCTCTGCATCTCATTATTTTTCTTCTTTATTACACTTGATGGAGTTAACTATGATAAATAAGAGCAATGAGGTATTCCAAGCATATTAATATTGAAAGTAAAAAAAAAATGATGATAAAGTAAAAAAAAAATTTAATTAATATTTTTCTATAAGATATTTTTTCTAAATTCTTCAGTGTTTCAGGTTGTATCATTAAATATGGTCAGAAATGGTAAAAAAGCAAGCTAATAGTTAAAACATTGGTTAAGAGAATAATATTCCTAGAAATTTCTTAATTTGTAGTTGTAGTTGTTGGAAGTAAAGTGCTATTTCAGTCAGATTTTATTGTTATTTTTAGTGATGGCTGTAAATAAATTGGCTTAAATAATTTGGAGTGTAGCATTAAATATCTGCCATTCCTCAACAGAATAATTTAATGCAGTCTTCATTACTGAAATTTAGCCAAAAGTAGGATTCTTTAATATAAATGGTCAGGCAAATATATGATGATTAGATAATTAAGAAATCAATTGAGAAATTTATTTTATGCTTAAAGCTTTTTTTCCTGAAAAATTTTAAATGAGTCCAGATAGTACCTTAAGAATGTAAAATAGAAAAATTTTTTCTCTTCAAATCAGTTCATTAATTTTTGACAGAAGATAAATCAATTTGCAACAAACTATCCTAGTAAAATATTAATTTTCCACATTGCTTTTAAATATGGGTTATCTCATATAAAGTTTTAAAGAAAAATTTTACCTTATTTACTAACTTTGACCAATATATAATTTGTGACATTTTAATATTTAATTTATGATAATTTTATCCATTAATGCTTACTGGCTTAGGAGTCTTAGTGAATGAAAATGTTAGGTGAAATGCTAAATATGGCAGATCTCAGGGTCAGTTGAATTTCAAACACTATAGTTGCCAGGAATTATATCATACATGATTACTTGTGTATAGTTATATTTCTTATAGCAAAGGACTTTAGTTTTGTATTTTCATAAAGAACAAACTATAAAATATGGCCAAATGGTTCTCAGTTTCAGTGTTAAGAAACACTGTTTATTCCTGTTAGTTTACCCAGTTTCACAAACATTACAGTAACTTAACCATTCTATTTACCTTACAAAATTAGTAAAATTAATTATTCTTGTATTTTTTTACATTAGGTTGAATATTGCTATTCAATGGAAGTTTAATATTAGGGGGCACAAAATTCTGTTTTTCTAAGTTCTTGGGAAAACAAATCCAGGAGAATTTATAGGAAACATCTACTATGTATACCCAACAGTTATCACATAGGAAGTCAATGCTTAAAAATATAGTTTTTCAGACTATACCATATGAAACATACTTCTTTTTTAAAATATTTGTTGTTCTATTTTTCCCTTTTAAATGACTTTTTCAATTTGATATTATATAGGACTTTTATTTAGAAACCTTTTTTTAGTGTGTCAAGTAAAATATTAAAAACTACAGAGTAATGAATTCTAAACTTCATCAGAAACATAGTTTTTTATTTTATACTTAATCTCAGATAGTGCTGCTATGCAAAATGTTATTCAAATTATGGGTGTAAGTGCAAATAGTAAAGAAATTGGCTGTTCATGTTTTTTATTATGCATCTCTTTGAAATTCTAACTTTTTTTTTTTTTAACTGTGCTGCAGGATATGACAGATTTAGCATGTCTGAAATCAAACCAAATCTTTCGTCTTCTATTCTCATTCTGCCTCCCAACTTCAGTCATTGTTGCTATGGGTTCACCATGTACCTTGTGTTGCAAGGTCAAAATAATATTGGTCTCTCTTCTCTCCTTTTTGAGTTGAATATCATTCTATTTGTTTCCAGATCTTAATTTTTTTGCTTTTAAGCTATGTCTTGATCAGTATGTTTCATTCTGTATCTATTGATAATACTCCAGTTCATTAATTATCATTTGCCAAGATTTGTATACTAGTTTTGTCTTTCTGTTTATATTACATTTCCCTTGAGGGTGGGAACCACAGGTTATTCACCTTAGTGCTTTCCATGTAAAATATTCTCAGTGAATCCTTACTTACAAAAGTCTTCAACGCAGCTACTAGTCCAGTCCCACTGAGGATCCAATCTATCCTGTGCTTCCTGTACTGGAACTTTATAGGTAGCTCATTTTCCCTTTTTGCCTCTTCTTGTTATAGTCTTTGAAGATAATCATTGGTTTCTGAAAATTTTTATTTTGAAGGTGCCGTCATTTCAGATCAGATTAAATTTGAATATGTGCTTATTATGGTTTCTTAGTGTTTAAAAAAATTATTTGAATGAATATTAGTGACTTATAGAAATAAGTTAAACTTTTAAATGTGTTCTCTTAAAAATATTGTTTTCAGACTATAATTCCAAATATTTAGATTAGTATAATCCTATTTTTTTCTCACTCCTCTCCTCTTTCTTTCTTTTATATTTGTCTGTCACCTATGCACATGTATACATATATACATAAGAGCTCTTATATTTCACTTTTTAAAAATCTGTCTTAATTATTTCTTTGAAAATGATAAATTTTTAAGTCAATTTATTATGGCTAATAGAAAAATAAAATTTGAAGCATATATGTGTTTTATTATCTGTTTTCCAGATATGTCTATATTTATGTTGATGTCAGCTTACGTTGCTTTTATACCCTCCATATTAGATATCTATTCATAGTTTGTGTGTCACTTAGTAAAATTAATATAATTAACATTCTGTTATTTGTGTAACATTTTATTCTTATTCTTTGTTCATTCATTCATTCATTCATTCATTCAATAAATGTTTACTTAGTAATAGTAAGTGCTAGGCAGTGTCCTACATGCTGGAAATACAGAAAGTCTGCTCACTTGGAGCTTATATTCTTGCTAAGTGAAGAGGAAGATATAAATACATAACACTAAATAGATACATAGTTTTAGATAGGCGTAAATGCCATGAAAGAAATAAGTGCATGTAATGAAAAGTGTTGAGTAGGAGTATACTTTAGTTAGAATAGCAAGAGGAAACATCTTCAAGAAGTGAAATTTGAGTTGAGCTCTAAATGATGAGAAAGAAAATCATATTCCAGGCATCAGGAATAGCAAAGACAAAGGCTTGGATTTGAATGAGTTTGGCATGTTCAAAGAAAAGAAAGAAGTGCAATGTGTGTTGAACATTGTTAAGTGGAGAGAGTGTGTGGCAGGAGGTGAGGCCTTATAAATAATAGCTGGTCCAGATCAGATAGACCACAATAAGTTGGAATTCTATTATAGTTACAATGTTATGACGTTGGGCATTCAAATGTCATGATTAACACCAAAGAAATCATTCTTCCTGCTGTGTGGTAGATGAATGAGGGAAAGGGTTGAGGGCTTAGAGAAAGTACTTAGTAGGTAGTTATTGTAGTAGTCTCAGAAATTATGATGACTTTGAGCTTTCGTTGTAGAAATCATGAGAGGTAGAATGTTCTGGAGTAGACTGTTAGAATTTGTGACTGGATTACAAATGGTGTAATCAACAGTATCAGACATAATTAAACATTTAATATTCTTTGAAGATATAATTTAGTGGACATAAGTTTTTCCATGGTAAAAATTTACTGTAATTTATTTAAATTACACCTCTATTTTTTTAGTTTTTTTTCCTCATCTTTTTGCTAGCATAAATAACACTTTTTTTTTGTCATTTTATCACCTCAATGCCATTGCATATAATTAATGTAGGTAAAAAACTTACCTTGCTATTTTAATTCGCTTATCTTTGAGTACTAGCTGGGTTGAAATTTTAATGTGTGTATTGATGGACTAGTTGTATTTTCTCAATTGTGCATTGTGTAAGGCGGGGGGGGGTTGATATTTTCCTTATTGTTTTGAACGGCCATCTTAACTTCTTATAATGATTTTAAAAACCCATTCGGCCTTGAGATTTTTAATTATATCTTATGTCAGTCTCACACCTGTTCATTATGCTCTAGACATTCAAGAAACTTCTCAAGCAAACCACCTTTTGTGTAGTCTCATGGCTTTTTGTTCTTCTGATTCTCCATTTTCTGCATTCTTCTTTCTCCAATCTCACATTGTTTGATTATGTCTCATTCATGTTTCAGCTCAGATATCTCTCTTTAGAGCAGCTGTTCCCAAATTCCTTACATAGCATCCCTTCTCACCCCTTTCACATTCTGTCACATTGTTGCCTCTGCTTTGTGTCACCCCGCCAACCCCACCAGTGTTTTATGGTCTTCGGTCATAGGTGCTCTCTTAAAATTTTTTTCATTAATATGATTAACTGACAATTATAGTTTATAGTTTATTAGTTTACTATGGTCACTATAACAATTACTGCAAATTTTGTGTCTTAACACAAATTTATTCTCTTAACAGTTCTGGAGGCCAGAAGTCCAGAGTCAGTTTTACTGGGCTAAAAGTTAAGGTGTAGAGAGAGTGGGATCCTTTTGGAGGCTGTAAGAGAAAATCCTTTTCCCTGCCTTTTCTAGTTTCTGGAGACTGCCAGTTTGCCTTGCCTTGCAATCCTCTTCCTTGAATCACCCCAGTCTCTTGCTTCTATCATCAGACCTGTGGCCTCCTTTGACATTCGTATTTCTCTTTTATGAAGACCCTTTGATTATCTAGGGCCCACCTGGATAATCTAGGCTAATCTCCCTATCTCAGGATTTTTAATTTAATCACAACTACAAGTCCCCTTTGCCATAAGAGGACATTTACAAAATCTAGGGATTAGGATATGAATGTTCTTTGAGAGGCCATTATTCAGCCTACCACACATAGGAACATTATTAATTTTTATACCATTTTCCTTTTGTCTTTTATTGAACTTTTAATTAAGTATGGTTGCATTTCGTTCATTTTCCAGACTGTCATAAAATTGATGTCATCATTATTTTCTCTATTTTACAGTAGTAACTTTATACATCTTATTTTTATTTTATTTTATTTCTGCCTCCAATTTTTAATGCAAATGTCCATATATTTTCCTGTTATTTATATTTGCTATTGGTTTAAAATAGGTATTTTTTTCTAATCATAGGAAAGTAATTTGTTCATCGTTCATTATCTTTCCCCTCTCCCATTCCTTTGACATATTTGTGTTATATTTATGTACAAACAAATATTAACCCCCACTTGCTGGATTAAGTAGTATTTGATTATAGTATATCAGTTTTCCAATACATCACTAGTAGTTACAATTTTTTAAATTTTTATATCAATAAATGTGATTCATTTTGTATGATTGGTTTTGTGTATGACTTTCTTTTCCACTTGGAATACTAGTTATGCTATTTAATAGAATGAATTTAAAGATGTTTTATTTTTAGACTAGGATAGTTTTTATTAGCATAAAAACTATCTCTTCATTTAAAGTTTGAAAGACCACATAAAGCAAGTGAACTCTGAGCTTATTTAAGTATAATTCTTTGACAGATTTTTAAATTTCTTTTGTTAGTTTTTGTTTGAGTCAATTTTGAAAATTTACATGATTCCCAGTGAGTTGTCCATTCTTTCAAAATAGTAAAGGAACATTTGTTGCTTGCTTACTACGTGTTAAGCATTGTGCTAGATGCTGTATATGCAGAAATAAAGAGTATAGGATTCTTAATCTCAGGAAGCATATAGTAGTGAGAAGAAAGTTAATTTTACTAAGAAGAAAAGAAATTAACACTTAAACAGAACTTTTTATAAGGATTTCATCATGAATATTTACAGCAGGAACTAAGGCATAATAAAAATGATTGAAAACATGAAGAATTGAGAGAATGGCAAGTAGGTTAATACAACTGGATTTTAGATCTGGCAAGGAAGGAATAATGTATAGAAATTAGAAGCTGTAATAGAGATTATTCTTGAATTACTTCTTTTTTTTATAGGCATTGATAGACTGTTAATGTTAGTTCTGGGTTTATCTTCAACAGATTCATATTTTTGAAAGATTAGTCTGACGGCAGCATAGAGGACTCTTCTGAAGGCAATAAAATTGTTAGAAACAGGTTAGCCATTGCATTACCATTAAAGAACCATAACTGCCTTCTGAACTAGGGATATAAATAGAAATGGATCAGAAGAAAAGAATATAATGAAAAAATGCTAACAAAATAGAATCACCAAAGACTTGTTCACTAGTTGATGTAGTAGATGAGAGAAAAATTGGCACAGCTATCAGCGTTTGTCAGGTATACTTGGGGTTGAAGGAAATGTTTGCCTTATCTTTGTTTTATAAATTGTAGCTCTGATTTCATTTGAAAGGCTTATATATTCTAGATAGGCACATTGTCATTAACGTGCAAAGTTGGAATAAGAAAAACAGTGAATCATAGATGTTTTATGAGAAACCAGAGTTGTCTACAACAGACAGTAGTAGTTTAGTGGTCAGCCAGGAAAGAAGAAATAGACATTCTAAAAGATTTCTGAACCACATAGTATGAAGAGTGAGCTAAAAATGAAATCACCTTTTTTAGTAATAATTTTTAGTAAATTCCTATCTGGAAAAATGAAATAATTCTATAGTGAGGGAATTTAGACATACTATTTGAAATTTGAAGGAATTTCTCAGCAGATTGTGTGCCAAGCAGATGAGATGTAGATATCAAAATGAAATATTTCCTGCCTTCAAAAGATTACTTATAAGACATAGCTTATGTGGGTGATTCCAAAGGACCTGCCCAACTGCCTTACACATATGAGTAATAGAAGCCCGGGTCACTACCACCACAGTCAAGATAGGTATACTTCCATCATGTGAAAATTCCATATTGCCCCTTGCCATGCTATCTTCCTTTCCCTCTTTCACCCAATCCTTCTTTCCCCCTCTTCCCTCTTGCCACTGACAATCACTGATCTGTTTTCTGTCACTATAGGTTCAGTTTGACTTTTCTAGGATTTTATTTAAATTGAATCATATTTGTATAGCCTTATGTCTAGCTTCTTTTGCTGTGCATAATGTTTTTCAAATTCATCCCTGTTGTAGTGTGTGTAGGTAATTTATTCCATTTTATGTTGTGGAGAAGTCATTGTCTAAATATGTAGGGTTTTTTGTGGATGTTTTGATTTCATTTCTTGACTATTTTGAATAAAAGTGCCACGAACATTTGAGTTCAAGTCTTCATGCAGACACATGTTTTCATTTCTCTTGAGTAAATATTTGAGAATAGAATATCTAGGTCTTGTGGAATATTGACCTTTCTAGGAAACTGCCAGACTGTTTCAAAGGAGCTGTGCCATTTTACATTCTTACCCTCAATGCATGGGCATGTTGGTTGGTCCACACCCTTATCATTGCTTGGTGGTGTCAGTCTTTTATGATTTTAACCATTATAGTTGTGTGTAGTTTAATTGTGTGGTTTTAATTTTCACGTTCCTAATGAGTGTTCTTGTGCTTATTTACCATTGCTATATTGTGTTTTGTCACCCATCTCTTCAGATATTTTGCCTGTTTTTACTGGGTTGTTTATTTTCTTCTTGTTAATTTACAAGAGTTCTTTACATATTTTGGATACAAGTCGTTTTTCAGATACATGTGTTGTGAATATTTTCTCCCACGTATAGCTTGCCTTTTTATTTACTTACTTGTGTTTCTTAAGGAGCAAAAAAATTTAATTTTCATGAAGTCTAATTTATAATTTTTTTTTATGTTTCTTGCTTTTTGTGTCTTAAGAAACTTTTGCAAATGTCAAGTGTTCTCCTAGAAGTTTAATGGTTTAATTCTTATGGGTAAGTCTGTAATCCATTTTTAGTTAATGATTGACTATGTTGTAAAAACAAATTCAATCAGTAATATATTTCATTGAGAAGTCTGAGTTATCTCATACATTTGAAGGTCTTTGAATCTACATTCAAAGAGTAGACAGATTTTCTTCTGAAATCAGAGAGATTTTGTGTTGGTTTGTATAAAAATGTTATTCTAGCTTCTATACCCATCTAGCAAATGAAAAGCTGTTTTGTAAAATAATAAATTTTTTTAGTAGTGGTGTTTATAATAGAGATGGCTAATATTGTCTTGCATGGGTTTGTACATATAAATACCTTATCACAGTACTTGTCAGATACAAAATATTCATAAATATTGTTGGTTGTTGTTATTGCTAATAATTATTTTCTATTCAGAATTCTTGCCTTGAGGAAATTTAGAGAGAATGATTTTTAGACGGAATAGGTTTGGATTTTGTTACTTATTTATCTACGTGTAGTAGTGACACTTTCTGTTTTTTTCCTCCCCTCCATACAGAGCTTAATTGTTAATGGGTACCATTTAATAAATACTAGGAAGAAGTCTTTTAAAAAGGATTTTATTCATTTTTTGTTGTTATTTTTATTATGGTGACATTGGTTAACAAAATCCAGTAAGTTTCGGGTGAACTCAAGTGATTTTACTTATCTCTTTTAATTGCATGGTAAGTCATGAATACTTTTTTTGAAAAGTTCAAATAAATAGATATAGAAAATAGTTAAACTGCTTTCTCACTTACTCCTTCATGCCTCTGCAAGAGATAACTATTAATGATTTTATATAGTTTTCCAATTATTTTCTCTATATTTGTACTGACAACATATTTATATATACATACGTATACCCATTTGTAGATTTTTAATATAAGCTTAAAGTGAACATATCGTACTTGATTTTTTATCTTAGCATGCATTTCTGATAAATCTTTCAATATTGATACTTTCATTCAATTTTACTGCTGACAGTATTTAATACAGTGAACATATTATAGTTTGTTTTTCTTTCAAGCATGCAGCAGGCAGACAATAGCAAGGCCAACACCTGGCTGATAAAATTGGCTGGTAAAGATAAAGTGAGCCATTTGTAGATTCAATTTATTATTTACATAGACAACAAAAGGAAGAGAAGCCAAAGGTGCTACATCCCAGGTCCTTGTCCCACACACTAAAAGAACAACGTAAAAAAATAAAAGACACTGGTGACCGCAGTGAGCATTATGGGATACCTAATTGTAGAGGAACCAATTCTAGACTGCAGCTAAATACTCTTGGTTTGCAGCTATACCCTGAAGGATTGAGGGTTGGGCTAGGTGAGACAGGAAACCTCATAGCTCATCAACGTGAGAAGCAGTGACTTCTATGTAGCTTCTGAGAGTTCATAGATTAAGATTCTTCAGTGGTCAGTAGTCAAGTTGAAAGAAATGGCTACAGTTTGTATTATTTTGGCCAGTTGATCTTTGATAAGAGCTGAGAGAGATGAGTGTTTCCGCTCTCCTACACTGGACTGTTAGTGTCCAAGGTGTTCTGTTTTCCATAGCCAAGATTGGTGCTTTCCTTCCACAGCCATGTGATTTAGTCTCTGCAACATGATCAGTTCCTTCAGCAAACACTTGACCCTTTTCTGATTCTCCCTATGTATTCCCCACACCATAGGGTCTGGATTAACTCTAGGTGGCTAACCAGAAATGTGTCTAATGCAGTCAATGCTCAGCAGTATCCTCAAGAGAAGAGAAGAAGCCTATATACTTTTATTTGGCAGGACTAGACAGGTCTGGTGCCCCTGGCTTTGTGCCTTAGAGTTCCCTTTCTACTTGACTGTGAACCTGGCTGTCTGGACACATTTACGAGGCTTCCTCGGTCTCATGTGCTAGAATCACTAGGCCTTGTTTTTTTTTGGCCCTGTCCCAAATTGTAGATGGATTATCATGCCCTGGACAATGGTATATACATGTGGCTGTGGTTCTTACCTGGGCAGCATAAGTCTGATCAGTTTGTTGATCCTATTGATGTTCATCCTCAGAGGATTCTGTCCCATGGGCATCCACATAGATCATGACAGAAAGTGTGGATTTTGTACAATCTGTAGCCATAGTGATAATCTCCCCGAAGACCAGGATTTGATTATCTAATTGTCCCACTGTCATGCCCCAAAGTCACTGAAAATGTAATAAATTTTGGCAGTAGGGGTGTTTTTCAGGGTAAGCACCACAGCTCATGACTTTACTCAGTGAGCATAGTTCCTTTATCCATGCATGGTTTTAAGCAATTTTCTTGAGAGCTGCATAGCTTCAATGGCCCATTACACCCCCACAGTCTTCAACATGCCAGATTCATCTGTGAACCAGACCTAGGTATCTTTAGGAACTTCAAAAGGCTGAAGCCCTTCAACATGTCCAAGACTCTAGTACATACTGCATCTGGGATAACCACATTTTGGGGATGGTAGCCACTTTTTCTCATAGATGATAGATCTCTGATTTTCTGTCATGTAGGTAGGCTGTCATGCATTTGCAAGAGCACATTGTTTTAAAACATGAATCATGTTTTCATGTCTAAAAACATGAAACATGCCCATGAATCATTTTAGATCTCTTGAAGGCAGCAGGTATTGTTGAAAAATAATGACAGGTTGCTTTGTGATCTCTTCCCCTAGATTCTAAATTCGTAGCAAACCTTAAACATACAATTTTCACCATCCAATATTAGTGTTTGTTTCACATACAGTATAGCTAATTACAAAGGAATATATGAGTGACTACTTATATGGTTCATTTGCTCATGAGTAAGCATATATATGTTTTCTAGTATTAAAACTTAATTTTTTTAATTTCTTTGAGAATTTTGTAAATAATGCTAGAACTTTAAAATAATTATGGGTGTTTTTGGTCTTATTTTGTAGTTCTCAGCTTAAAAATTATGCAAGAATCTTTTTTATTTCCTCCTTTGAAAAGACATAAAGTGTTTATATAAGTTTCTAAGCAACGCCGGCTTTGAAATTGTAGGAATGACTGAATAAGAGAGCAACCGATCCAAATTTGTTATACTTTTGGAATTTAGTAATTGATGGAAAACAGAATCATGTTAGTCATTAATAAACCCCACCCAGTTTGCAGAGTTAAAACTGTCTCTCATATTTAACATTTCTCAAATTTGAGTTGTTTACTGAACATATTTGTGTTGATTTCTCAATGTTGTCAAGAGTTTAATCTCATTTATTAACATATTAAGAGAATTTCCATTGAGTATATAATAAATTGGCCCACAAACTGTTCTATAAAATGGAACTTTAACTTAAAAAACAAACAATAGAAAAATATAGTTTCCAGTATATAATTAATATAAACTAAAAGTACCAGGTGGAAAGAATGTTGTCTTATCATTTAAACTTCTTTAAACACTTTTGATTTTAGAATCTTAATTTAAAGAATGTGTATTATTGACCTTAATACTACTTTATTCAAATGAATCCCAAGTCACCCCAAAACAAATATATTAACATTTTCTTTATGGGCTAGAATGCAGAAAAAGAGCAGAGATAAAAGTGCTGGAGAAGCAATGAGGGAGACAGATTTAAGTGATAAGAAGACAGAGACTTATAATCATGAACTGGATAGAGAGCTTTAGATTAGACCAATATAAAGAGATTGCCAAGTGCATATTAATCTAGTAATAAAAATGTGAAATCACTAAAATAGAAGCTCATGGAACTGTTTTTAACAAAAAATCTCAATTGTTTAAATTATGTTTAAATGATTTGTGTTGGTGTCTATGAAATATGTAATTTTATGAATTAGCTATCATACGTTGAACCCAGGTGATTTTTAATCAGCTATACTTTTACTGATGCAAATCATTAAGGTAGTGTGAAAAGGAAAAGAAAAAGTACACTTCTTAAAAACAGGAATGATACTATGATGGGAGAATGCAGTTTAATTACTAGGTAACTTCATAAATAACTTTCAGATGTCAAACTGTTAGATGAAGTGTGTCGTGGTCATTTAGTATTAGTATAAAATAGAATTATTTTTACAAAGATTGCCCCAGGTCCTTTCCTGAATCTTGTTTGTTTTTTTTTTCTTCTTTGTAAATATAGTAATAGGGTATTTGCGTCTTAAAATAAGGAAGTAAATGCCTAAAGAAACTTCCTTTTTTACATGGGAAATGGAAGGAAAGTTAGGAGAGTTATTTGTTGACTGTAGAAAAAAGCCCTTTTAGGAATTGGCCACATCTGTTTTATTCTCTGCAGCTGAGACATCCAACACAAAGTAAGTTGGCTGGTAATAAAAGTGCAATAATTGCTAATGTAAAACAGACAGATGTTTTTCTCATTACGTAGGACTGGACAGATGTATTTTGGTGAAAGAGCTGAAATTTTTAACAAAATTAAGCTGCTCTTGATCCTTAGAATTTGAATGTGTTACTTTAAAATTAAGTATGTGTTAACTTACATAAATATTTTATCATTCTCAAAATGTGTATATGAAGTGATTTTTTTTTTGGTATTTTTGTGCATTGTGGTTTCAAGTACACATGGGACCAATTGCAGTTAATTACATTTTGGGTAGTTTACAAAATAATTACTAATGTACTCTTCAGGTTGAATACTCTTCTATACTGTAAAACATTACTTTTTTAAAAAAATGCTCTAATTTGAAATTTTCATCTTTTATGTAACTATTACTTGAGTTATGCCCTTGGATGCCTTTTTAGCTCTTCCATGTATACAAAACTACATTAAAGAAAACATTTCACTTCACTGGTTCTGTCACATTTTTCATGGGAGGAAAAGTGTTCCAAACACAACTTGAAGAACTTACTGGGTATCCTCAGACATTCTTTACTATTATTACAGAAGATGACTTTTGTATGACTGCTAGGTCGTGTTGGCTGCTTTGGTAAGTTGATTGAAGAGGGCCCTCTGCATCTTCTTGTGATCTGACAGATCTGAAATATGTAATGTAATTTTAATATTAAGTGTAATTAATACTAATATTAAATGAAGCCTTAGTGGCTCATGTCCACTGAGTCATTTTTCTGATGGACTTAGACTGGTTCATCTGAACTCGTGAGAAAACCTCTTTAATGACACCAGCAAATACAGGTGAAGGTGTCCTGCAGATTTGCGTATAGTCACCATTTGAGAAACCTTTGGTATTATTTTGCAAAGATATTTGATCCTGCAGGCACCTGATACACAGACTGCTTTCCACATGTTCTAATGAATTAAACTGCAGTGCTACTAGGTTTTAGAAAGCTACCTCAGCCTTTTTGGGGTGAATTTTTACTGAATACAAGGATTAGTAAACCTTGTTCTATGAGTCAAATCCAGCCCATTTACTTATTTTACCCAGCCCACAAACTAAGAATGGTTTTAAAATCTTACGTGGTTGAAAATGATTTTTAAAAGAATGGTATTTCAAGAAACAAAAATTATGTGAAATTCAAATGTTAATGTTTTAAATAAAAATGTATTAGAGCACAACCATACTGCATTGTCTGTGGCTGCTTTTGCACTACAATGGCAGTTGAGTAGTTGCAACGGAGATGGCATATGGCACTCTCATTACTTCTCACTGCTTCTCAATGCACTGCAAATCATAGTGACACTAATAACTCAGCAGTGTTTGCTGTACCACACCATTTTACTTATTTGTTGTTACCAGTACATATTCATCATGTCAAAACAGGAAAAGAAGAGAAATGTGAACTTCAAATGTTGTATTTTTAAGGCACCATGGAGAGTGGATTATTTTAAATTCAGTGGCACAATAACACACTTGCATTGTGTTATTATGCAATAACACTATAGCTGTGTGAAAAGAACAGATGTCAACATTACCAGATTATGCACTCATCACAGCATTCCCAACACTTAAGAAAGCAATGGTCAGAAAAATTTTTAATGGAATATTTTATTCACAAAAATATAAAATGAAATGAGGCTGTAACCAAAGGAAGTTTCTGCATAGCTAATTTGTTAGCCAAGCAAGGAAAATATTTTCCACTGGCGAGTAAATTAAAACCTGTCCAGAGAAAATAAACTTTGTTCAAAGAGTTAATGCCAGTTATTCATTCAAGGAATTAATGTGATCAATGAGTAAACTATTAATAATCTATGTGGAAAATTACAAATAAGGATATTTTCAAAGAAGTTGAGAAAACATGAATCTGTAACAACTTGAAGTAGAATCTGCTGAGTATAACTGATAGTAAAAATATGTGTGGGACAGAAAAAGACTTACTTGCACAAATTTTCAAAGCTTGTGAAGATGTAAGGGGTGTTGAAAACCTGTAGTTATTCATTGCATTATTAAATAAGCAATTACCTCATAGAATATATTTTGAATCTATCATGAGTTGTTGAACCACTAGTGTCAACAGGAAACTTCATTCACTCTCATAGACTTAATCATTGTCAAGTCCATGAATTTTTGTCAGAACCGAAAGGTGAATATCCTGATTTGCCCTACCACATAGCTGTGTTGATAGGTTAGCAGTGATAAAATTTATTGCGATTTATTGAGGTCAGACCAAGATGGAAATATTTCTGAATGAGAGCAACTCTAACCATCAACCACTATTACTGACGCTAAAGAACTTTGAAAATTAGCTTTTGCTGTAGACTTGATAATGTTTGCAATGCATTCAACCCAAGATGACAGGGCAAAACAACACTTACGTGCAAAACTTACATTAAAAAAGTCATTTCTACAAAATTAAGTTTTTGAATCATGAGTATATATTTCCCTTGCTGTTAACAATTAACATAAGCAATGAGCTCTCCATTCCCACAGATCTTTAGCAAATGTATTTTCTGAGTTCATACTATAGTTCCTGCAGCATTTTTTTTTTTTGAGACCTAAATGCAGCACAAAGATTTCCATATTTCAGAATCTATATAACTGCAATTAAGGAGCCTCCACCTAACTTTTGATTCACAATGATTAATCTGTAATGTAGACATACTAAATGCAACTTTTAAGAGAAAAATGTATTGGAATTCTAAAATGCCTCTTAAGTAATGGATATGCCCCCAAAATATCACATGCTCTTGGATTGATATCAATATTTGGCAGTCCCTAGCTGTGTGAAAAGACATTTCGTTTTCAAAACTGAAATATGTAAAATCTCATTCTAGATTGACATCAGCAGATGAACATTTTGCAAATGATATGATAGGAACACTGACTTTGAACCCTAATTAAAAAATGTGTCAATCCCCTTCCTCCCAAAAAGAATTTCAAGCTTTTTACTAGTGTATCTGAGTGTTCTGCTCTGCTGCTGTCATTAACACTAATAACATTAATATATAGTTTGAATTTTGTCAACACAAAATTGTGGAAATCTTTGTTTTCTCTCGTTATGTAGTACCTACATAATATCCTGTCTGCAAAGCCTAAAATATTTACTTTCTAACCCATTACAGAAAAAGTTTGCCAATTCCTGTTCTAATATGCATACTTTCATTTACTAGGTTTTTAAATAAATGTTTCCATATTATGTCTTTGATTACTTACCAGACAAAACCAAAGGCAAATCTGATTTACAGAGAAAAGCACCAATCTACTAGCTCTTCATGTCATTTAATGCAAACAAACAATAAGACACTCAGGCTAAACCAAAGGAAAATATGTTTTGAGATGTAGTTCATGAGTCTGTTTTGTTTCTGTTTCATAAGAACAACTGGTTAAGTAATCATAGAAAAACAGAACTATATATCTTTTTTTACTTTTTAATATACTTATATATTTATACTTATTTTGCTGTTACTTTGAGTTTATGGATTAATTTATAGTTTTCATATAAACAAGCAATATGCAAACTTGGCAGTTTTGGAGCTAATTCTACTGCTAGAAAATTTAGAAGGCGTGTCATTTTACTCATTTTTCAGCCTGTGACCTAAAATGCCAATGCCGAACTATCTAAAATGGGCATTGATTTTCAAATCTTAGTCTTTGGAAAATTAGTATTCTTGACTACTTTCATCAGAACTACCTTGGGACTAAACTGTCCTCAGCTTATTTACTTTTTGATATGCATAAAATTTACCAAACCTAATTTTAGACTGTAAGGTCTGTACCATAGTGCTCTAACATTAACATTGTCAGAGCATGTTTTAAAATCTAATAGGGAATTGTAACTTGTACATCATGGAATTATACAGTATTTGAGCTGAGAAAGTAAAGATAACTTGGAGAGACTTGCAGTTTTTCAAGTAAAAAAAAAAATGTGTCTTGCCCCTGGTTGTGGTTATATATCTTAATTATTTTAAGGATGGGAATTAAATTCAGGCCATAAGTTTCATTCCATTAAAAAGTCAATCTTTATTATTCATGGATTCCATATTGCAGATTTCCCACCTGCTAATATTTTTTTGTAAACTCAATACTCACAGGGCTTTCGATATCATTTGTAGACTTGTGTAGAATGCTGAAAAATCGGAGTCACCAGGCACACATGTTCACAGCTTAGGTCAAACAAGGCAATGCTTTGCCTCTGTTTCAGCTCTCATACTTTAAACAGGTGTACTTTTCACAGTTCAGTGCCACATTTTTCACATTTTTGTGCTTTTTGTTGACTATTTTGCTGTTAAAAATAGCCCCTAAGCATAGTGCTGAAGTACTAAGATGTCTAGTGTTCCTAAGTGTAAGAAGGCTGTGAGACATGTTATGGAGAAAATACAAGTTTTAGGTAATCTTTATTCAGACATGACTTAACGGGCCATTGACTGTATGTTCAATGTAATGAATAAACAATACATATTAAATAAGGTCCCTAAACAGAAACACAGATAAAACAAGGTTATATATTGAAGGTTGATAAAAATGTGACCAGTGTCTAGCAGGAACCTAAATCTATATTTTTCCTAGAAGTTCTAGTTCACTGTTTGCTAATTCAGTGTTTGAAGTGAGTGTATGGATCATAACTATAGCAAATAATGAAAATTGACTGGACATATATATTAAGAGAAATTTTACCCATACAGTTCATGCATTATTTACTATAATTTTCTTCTTTTCAAGATCATACTAATGAGGATATAAATTAATAGAAAATGTTTCCCCTTTTGTTACTTGTTTTACTTATTATTTTTTATTTTTTATGCCTACAGCACCTTGTCTTTCTAGGTGGTCTCCCATCTGTTACTTGTTTTAGAATATATTTTCCAATGTTATTTTCCTGCTAGTTATTGAATCCTCTCAAGATTACATAAGCTTTTGTTTTTCCTAATCATAAGATGATTCTCTAGTAATACTTGCTCTGGTTTTACCAGTATATCTCATTGTTCATAAGGAATCTAGGGGAGAAAAATTGAGAAAAATAGTAATGCAAATCCATTACTATTGCTAGAAAAATGACTCAGTTTGCATATCAGGAAGACACATTTTATTTTAGTTTATCCATTTCAAAAGTTACTTTATGATTCCTATTCTTCAATTATTTGACAATGTTTTTTCTAATCCTTTTGCATACATGTTAATGTCTGATTTTTTTTTTCTAAAACAAACTTGAATGGTATCATTCATCTAAGAACTGATACATCAAATCCCAAATCCTTTGTCTGAATTTAAAAACCCTTTATAAACTGGCCCTATTCTACCCATCCTTAATTTGTCCTATTTATTTTCGAATGCACATCATTTGTTACTGTTTCGATGATTTCCTTATTATCTTCATTTGCTCTGTACATACATCTGCTTTTGCTCAATGCTGTTTTCCAATATGCTTCAGAATTCTAACTTAGAGTTTAGTTCACAGATTGTAATATGATTGCTTCATTTGTAAATGTGACTTAAAAATTCTTATCTGATTGCTTAGGCATTGACAATATTCTCTTTTTAAATTCAGTATTATACAATTGGATGAAATATGTTCTAAATACATTTTTAAATATTAATTTTACATGAAAAGACAAATACATCATTTAGGTATGAAATAATATAATATACTACAAGGGAAAAATGTTTTTTTTTGTATATTAGCTTACCTATTACAAAATTTTGGTAAAGATTATTTCAGTATTGCACATATTTTTTTTTCCATAGACAACTCCATTGAACTAGAGAATGTTAGACTTCAAATAAACATGAAAAAATAATCTAACACTCACATTTTACAAATGAGAAATCTTAGCAATTGTTCCTGATTTCCAATTAAAAGATGAGCTTTAATCTTTCTATATTGGTATATTTATTTTAAAGCAAGAAGTCTAGTGAAATTTCAAATATTTTGTTAAAAAAATTGTAAAAGAGGTGGTTATTAAAAGAGAAGACTGTGTAAATAAGCTGACATCTGCAATCTAATTTATAAAAATCATGGCAATTCCTTTATTTTAGAAAGCTTTACCATAATTATTGTAGTTATTTGTATGTATACTTATTTATAGAAAACATAAAACACTATAGAAAAGGAAATAAAATTCTTTCATAATTTAAACACCAGTATTGGTAAAGTTTTAACTGTTTTCTTCGTAATCAGAAACTTTATCTTATCCTTTTCTCAGTAGACAACTACAATTCTCACAGGAAATTTTCATTTTTTTATTCATATATCATAAGCTGCATAATACCCCATCAAACATAATTTTGCAGCTCTTGTTGAAATATAAAGTTGTTCAGAGTATTTACATTAGTGTTTAACTTTTTCACCCATAAATATTGACATTTCTGAATATTTCTTTGTGTAGATTTCTAAGTGTTAGTGTGTCAAATAAAATGAATACTTAAAGCTCTTGTGTTGTCAAATTACTATTTAAGGAATTAAATCTGTAACTCTAACATACCTAGAATGTAATGTGTTCTGTGCAGAAACTCCAAGTCCAGGTTTTTCTTTTTAAAATAGCTTTCCCAATTTCATTTATTCCAGTAATTTGAATTTCCATTTGTTAGTAATACCTTATATGTAATTTTTTATTTTCTAGAGTATGTTTCAGGTCTTCTTTTTTTCTTCAGGTGATTATTTTTTGTTGTTGGTAGTGGTGGTGTATAAATACCAAAATATTCTAATTATTATAGGTTTAGACTTGCTGTGATAGTGTACAATATTATCTCTTTTTCTAAAAATACAAAATTATGTGTAATTTTCAAGTAACATTAAAATTACCTTTTCAATTTTCAAGAATAAATCTCAATAGGAATTTTTATTAATTTCTAGATTTAACATAATTGGGAATGAATTTAACCTTTCCATTAGGGACAACAGTAAAACCTTATAGTTTACCTTTTTCTGTAGATTATACTTATAATTTTGGGCTAACTATTATTTATAGGAAGTTACTTTTGGAGAAGTATGTTTTCTACCTGTTTCACTTATTTTTAAATTTTATTTTCAGTTAATTTTTATGGATTTGGACATTAGTTTGGTAACTAGATTTTAGAACTTTGAGACTATTTTTTTGCAGTTAAAGTTTGTAAAGGCAAAGAAAAAACTCACTCAATTTTAATCATAAAATTTAAAGCAGTGTTTTATTTTGGAAAACATTCATGATTCTTAATATTGATTTATGATATTTGTTATCTAGGAAAATAATAATTTATGAGAATGGTATTAAGATTTATAAATGTCTCCATTTATTTACATAAATAGTACATATGGATTTTAAAAAATTATTTTTCTATTCACTACAATTAAAATGGTTCAATGAATGAAATTTTTCGGAAATAGAGTAAGCATCTTTATATAAAATTTTTCTTCATTTTTGTAACAAGCATTTTGAAGGATATTTCAGTACAAAGTAACACTTGATTTATTATCCTTTTGAAATAAGCTGTTTGACATAAATCACAACATTGGATTTATACCATGTTTATGAAAGATTAAAATTTGGAAGTGCAATTAAGTATAATCTCATTTATAGTTGGCATTTGATCAGAATATTTGATATGTTTCTAATTCTGTTTCCAGCCCAGATTTTGCATATTTGTTTCAACAATTATTTCCTAAGGGGAAAAAAAAATACTATCTTTATTCAGAGATTTAGGAAGAGGAAACTGATAATGGTTTGTAAACCTCCTAGAGTTCAAAGGATATCTATATTGAAATGGACTCCTCATTTATATATTACTGTCATTGCATAATATGTATATGTAGCCTATTTATGAGTACATTTTTCAGACACATATTATTTGTGATGACATTAGTGTTTCAGTTTTAGGCTGGGAAGTGACAAACAGTAAAATTGATGTTATAATAAAATTAATGTAATTTTTAAATTTGTCTTACTCAGTATTAGGTACATATTCCATTTAGTCTTCTCAAGTTACAATTTAGTTTTCTTTTAACTGTATTATACAGGCTCTTTTAATTAATACTCAATTCAAAAAATATTTAATGAGCACTAATATGCCCATGTACTTGAAATAAAACAATGAAACAGGACCTGTAAAAATCTCCACTCCTATAAAGCTTACATTCTCGTGGCGAAGAAAACTAATAACTAAATTACTAACATTATTTCATTAGAAGGAAGTTTTGTAGATAGACCAGTCAGCAAAGACCTGTATGAGGAGTAATATTTGTGAAGAAATAACCCATGCAAAGATGGTAGTGTTTGAGGAAGGAACATTCTAGCAAAAAGAGGATATTTATTTTAAGAAGGATAATGTAGCTGCAGTATGCAAAATAAGGGTAGGGTTTTAAGAGAGAAAGTCAGAATAATCAACAGTGTCTAGAACGTGAAGGACATTGTAAGCCCTAGTAAGGAGTTTGGATTTTATTCTAAATATATGAGGAACTTTGACCAGGAAAATGATTTGTCATTTTTCAAACCATAAAGACAAACGACTAGAAGATGATTTGCCTTGCAATGTACCAAGACCAATCGAAACAGTGCAGTATTGCTGCAAGGATAGACAAGTAGACCAATGAAACAGAAAAGGCTGTTCAATAAAGAGACCGGGTGCAAACCCCAAATTATAGTTAGTTCATTTATGACAAAGGTGACCTTGCAGTGCAGTTGTGAAATACAGTCTGGGTTCTGAGTAGCCAAATAGAAAAACATAATGTTTCCTGGCTCCTACCTCACACCACTGTCAACAATCAATCACAGATAGATTTCAATTTTGGATGTTAATGGTAAGAAAAGAAAGTTGTTGGAAAAAAATACAAAAAGAAACACAGAACATCTTTATGACCTTAAAGTAGGCAGATGTTTCTAAAGTGGTACATAAACTCTAATCACAAAGGAAATGGTGGTAAATTAGACCATTAAAATTAAGAATTTATGTTCATCAATTAACATTCTAAACAGACTACAAAATGAGAACATATTTTTGCAATACATATATCTGATGAGGACTTATATTCAGAATAGCATACAGCACTTTCAAATCAATAAGGAAGAGCTATACCCCTCTCCCCCCAAAATGGGCCAAACAATTGGACGAGAATTCCTTTAAACAAAGCCGTTAACTATCAGGGAAATGCAAAATAAAACTGTAATATAATACCACTGTACAGCCACCAGCATGACTTAGGTGAAAAAAAGACTGACAATACTGTGTGTTGACAAGCGTGTGGATTATCTTTAACTCATACACTGCTGAAGATGTGTAAATTGGAAAATTATTTGGAAGCATCTCATAAAGCTCAACATACAGTTATTATACATATGGCCTTTCAATTCTATTCCTACAGCATATTAACAGTATTGTGTACCTATATTCATCAAAAGACATGCAGGAATGTGTACAGCAGCACTATTAGCAGTAGCCCTAAACTGAAAAGTATTCAAATGCATCAACAGTAGAATGTAAAAATATGTTGTGCTATACTCATACGATGGGATACTATACAGCAATTAGAGTGAGTTAACTACAAATAGAAAGTGACTGAATCTTACAAAGATAATATTCAGACAAACCAGACATAAAAGAGTGCTATCTGATTCTATTTACATGTGGTTTCAAATCAAGCAGATCTAATCTTGTGATAATTAGAAGTCAGGACAGTGGTCAGATTTAGGGAGAGCAGGTAGTGCTGGAATAGGACACATAATGCTTTATTTTAATGCTCTATTTCTTGATCTGAATGCTGGTTACATGGGTGTGTGTTTGAAAATTTAAAATATACACAATGATTTTCATTTTTCTTTATCAGTAAGTGTTAAGTAGCAAATAACATAATTTGTAGAAATTTATGAGTGTAAGAAAGGAAATGTGTAAACTTCATAAAGTGTTTCAAGAAACAGCCATGATTTGTTTTTCTTTATAGATAAAGTGTTGCAACAGTTGTCATGGAAAAGTAAATAGTAATTTAACCAATACTTGTTTTTCATTTTATCATTTATTCTTTTTCATGCTTTTTGATAGAAAAAGGGTGTGCCCGAGATTTATTTTGTAAAAATGTAAAATAGTCACAATAGAGGTATAAATAATACTGATCATTCAACTTTATATAGATTAGAAACATAAAAGTTTACATGCCAATCTTTGAACCTAGGCATTTGTTAAATAACTTATTTGGAGTCTCTTTTTACATATTTGATGAATAAATTATGAATAACTGAGTATATGTGTTGTACCTGAGAAGTTGACTATTAATGAACAAAAGAGACAAAGTTTATATTATTCAATTATTATCAGCTTTAAGTAATGCAAATTTAATTAGGAAATACTGTTTATAATCAGTGTTTCAAGTAATTTCTTGAATTGCACCACCAGATTTTAGGAACTTTCAGACTTGGACAATTTTTTCCTTTAAATGTAAGCTTGGAGCAATAGTACTGCATAGTTCCAGGTAACAAATCATTGTCTTTTGGGAACTGGAACTCTAAACAGATGCTCTGTGAACTGGCAAATTTTCAAAAATAATCAACTTAACCACAGTGTAAGGATTAAAATAATTTCTCTCAAGATTGTTTTCATAGCTTTAAAGGAATAAAAACTGTTTATTATTTATTGGCCATTTTTGGAGTAATATTTAAAAGTTTGTAGAGACATTGGAAAAGAGTAAGTAGATAGTTGATAAAAGGGGAAAATTTTAGATGTAAGTAGAAAGATTAGAAACATGAAATAATGAAAAAAATCTAGATAATTAGGATAGAATGATTGAAGAGAATGAAAGAAATATAGTGTCAGGATTTGGGTCTGCTTTTGACGATAAGGGCAAATATAATAGGGAATTGATATTTAAAACAAATGGATATAGATTATAGTATCCTTGTTCCAATTAATATTAATTTTTAATTAATAGAATACATTTTCTTCAACAAAAGTTTATTTTACATACTCAAACTTGTTTTAAAAATTAGAAAATCCAGGCAATTTTTATGTAACAAGGTCATATTATATGTTTGTTCTTTAGATTTATTTTTTTGTGTAAATATAGTAGATATACAGTCTTATATTGGTTCCATTAGTTTCAAGTGTACAATATAGTGATTCAACATTTTTATACCTTGCAGAGTGATTACTCCACAAATTCTAGTAATCATGTGTCACTGTAAACTTACCACATGTTGTTTACTATATTCCCCTTCACCTTTTCACCCATACCTCTTTGCCCTCCCTTCTGGTAACCATCCATTTGGTCTGTTTCTATGAATCTGTTTTTGTTTTGTTTAGTTTTTAGATCCCACATATAAGTGCAACCACATGGTATTTGTCTTTCTCTACCTGAGTTATTTCACTTTGTATAACACCGTCTCCATACATGTTGTCACAAATGGCAAGATTTTATTCATTTTTTTATGGCTGAGTAATATTGCATTATATATGTACTACCTCTTCTTTACTCATTTGTCTATCAGTGGACACTTATGTTGCTTCCATGTCTTGGCTATTATAAATAAAGCTGCAATGAACATATGGGTGCATGTATCTTTTTGAATTAGTGTTTTTGTTTTCTTTGAATAAATACCCAGAAGTGGAAATGCTCGGTTGTATGGTATATCTGTTTTTAGCTTTTTGAGGAATCTGTATATTGTTTTCCATAGGGACCGCACCAGTTTGCAGTCCTACCAAGAATGTATAAGAGTTCTCTTCTCCACGTACTCGCCAACACATTATTTGTTGACTTTTTTGTTGTTGTTATTGACTTTTTAATAATAGCCATTCTGACTAATGTGAGGTGATATCTCATTGTGGTTTTGATTTGCATTTCCTCAATGATTAGTGATGTTGAGCATCTTTTCATATGTCTGTTGGCCATCTGAATGTCTTTAGAGAAATGTCATTTTTGTGTCCTCTGCCCGTATTTTGTTTGGATTATTGTTTGTTACTGAGTTGCAGGAGTTCCTTATATATTTTGGATATCTTTGATTTTGATTTGATATTTTGAGAGAAAAAGGCATGGTACTACTTATATCAGCTGTCAGAAGAACAGCACACATTGCTTTCCTCAGAATGAAAAAAATGAATCTCAAACATTACCAGTTTATAAATATAAAATGTCAATTTTTAAACATTTTAACTCTATATTAGTAAGTTTATGCTTGTTTGTTGGAGAACTACATTCCCTTATTTAACCTAAACATGTTGCTCTAATTATATAAAATATTAATATGTGAGAATACTCATTTGCCATAACTGTGAACAAGTAGATCAGCTTTTTCTCATAGATATGATACATTAAAAAGTGTATTTAACAGAGTAGATGTATGAAGCTTTTATTTATTTCTTAATAGTGACAAAATATATGTAATGTGAGGGTCAAATCTCTATATTGTGGCCTGTACTTAAACTAATGACACAAAATTTTAGCTGTGTGATTTTGGTATAGTATAATTTGGTCAGGTATTTAATGTTTAATTTATTCTGATTCTATGAATTTACAAACTTAAACCTATTTTGCTTAGGTTTTTTAAAGTGAATGATGTTAATTTAGAGCTATCTTTTAAACATTTTAATTCTATTGGATGTTACATTAATAAATCATTAGAATATTTTGAAATACAGTATCATGTAATAAAATTTTAGCAATAAACATTAGCTCTTTTAAAAGATTTACTACTTGCCAGTGCTTTATGTTGTATATATTTTAAGTATAATTTATATTTTAGCATTTTATGAACATGTAATAGTTTTGAATTTAAAGTTATTAAACACAAGAACTTGTGAATTTATAGTTTCTTTAAATAATAGTGTCATTTCTAGTTTCCTAATTAAGATTTGATTGAGAATATTTTTCATTTGTTTTGGTACTAGTATTAGTATTTTTACCTGACTTGTTATTAAGTAAAATTTGTAGAAGGGAATAGAAAATTTTTCAACATTTTACATGACATTATACTTCTCTTTCATTGTGTGTTTTTATTTCTCAAGCAGCATTTTGTATTTATTCATTGTTCAGAAGCACTGATATTTTCTTTTGGATTTATTGCTGTTTACATTGCCTGTTTCCATAACAACAGGTTTTCTTATGCGTGCTTTCAGGTGACTTTTAAAAATTAAATTCCTTATTTCAATATGCTACTAATTTTTTTAAAGTATTACCAATTGGTTAATCAAGTGTGTCCCTGTTTCATTTCAAAGAATTAAATTTAATGCCAGTTGTAGCATTAAGACTTTTTAATACTTAATACTAGAAAATTGCTCACTTTGTGTAATTTTTCTTACCAATTCCTTAAATAAAATCTTTAAGTTGAATATAATTCATTAGACTTTACCAGAAGCAATTTGAACACCTAGTATGTTAGAAACATAAAGGGAAACATCTTTTTTACTAGATGCTAAATAGCTATCTTAAGAGCATTTTAAGATCATATTCTGGTAATTGTTAAAGTAGAGGGCACAGTGCAGTAAAGCATTATATAAAGCTACCAGTGTCCCTTGTTTGGTTTTACAGATGCAAAGTTTAGACCAATCTGTAATGTTTAGCCTTTTGTACATACTTTTTTAAATGTTGTAACCAGTAACTACTGGCCAGTAGGCATTATGTTAAATAATAAATATTTAAAAAGTATCTTTTAGCTTCTTTAAAATTAGTTCTAGGTAAAAGTCGCTAGGAAGGAGAATGTATAAATCATTTTGTATTTAACATGAGATCATTATATTTAAATTTTAATTGATTATCTTCTGTATTGTATGTAAACTGGGAGTAGTTAGTGTATTTGATGCCTCTTCAAATAAAGTGTTCTTATAGGAACTGCATACACATATTTTTCTACTTTGTAAATTATGACCTCTAAAGAGAGTAAAAGCACAATTTGAACAACTTTACTATTTTGTAAATTTATTATTATGTCATTCTTTATAACTTTTTATATTATTTAAAGCCTTTAGTATGGATATTATAGTTAAGCAATATGATGAAATTTGACTAGTATCTTTTATGTAATTAATATTACATGATATAAAACACTGGGAATTTAATACTTTTATTATTAATATATCCTATTTATTTTCATTTTCAAAAACATCGTTATATATGTAATTTATCCCCCATATAAATATTCATATTGTTTACATGTCTGGGTATGCTAATTACCTATATTTATTTTGCTTCTCTAATAGTAGTTACAGTGAATGAAATATGATGACAAGCAAAATTTGCATTGCCTTTAAACTTTTTATGACTTCTGGGCAAAAATTAGTCCTTTGCAATTGAAATTATCAATTAAATCTTGAATGTAAAAATTAGCTTTATTTAGTGTAAGTACAAGTTATACTTTTGTTAGTAGCCACCAGTAAATTTAAGAAAATATTTCAGAGGTGAGGAAACTTTGAACTTGCACTAATTAATGGCTATGCATTATCTCATGAATTGTGTGCAAAATATTATCTGACTTTAAATCTTATTTTTTTCATTTTTGTTTCTCATTTATTAAAAAAATTAGGTGTATTTTACTTTGTATCTTTACATTTATCGTGCTGTTGCTGATATCCTAAATAAAAGTATTATTTATTTTTATAGCCCTTTAAAGCAAAAGTCCATGAGAAATTAACATATTTCTATTAACCTCTATCTGAAATAGGATATCTGTCAATTATGAACATACGCCATAAACTACAATGTTAATAATGGTATCTATGACATCATTACCAGTAGAAATCACAGATATTTTAATATCATATTACAGTTGTTAAAGATAACTAGAAATGAGTGTGATTCTTTCAAAACTTATTAACAAAAACAGGCGATGAGCTGGATTTGGCCTGCAGGGCCATAGTCTGCCAACCCCTGATTTTCCCTATGCCCTTAGAATAACCTTATGTTCTTACACCCTAGTTTTTACTTCTTGCTTCTTTATAGTTAGAAATACTTTTATGAAAAGTGTGGAAACCATTCCTAAATAATTTAAATGGTAGGACTGGCTGCTTTTATTAGCACATAAACTTGACCTTAAAAGCGGTTGCCAAAAGAAGTTTTAACTAAATATTTTGTTTCATTCTGGAATGAGTAGCTTCCCAGTGAGATAGATTTGAAGCAAAGTACATATTCAGATTCAAACTTTCGTACATTCTTTTTTAAAGTGTTCTTACATTTTATAGTAGTATTTCCCACAATATAGCCTGTGAAACAGTAGTTAAAATTGAACAAGATCCTCCATGAAAAAGTGTTGCAGTCAAGAAAGTTTGAAAAATGCTAGATATTGTAGTTTTCCTAAAATTTCATGGTGCATTATTGAATTGAATGTTAGCCAATAAATAATTCTACTTGATGACATTTAGACTTGTATTTCCCAAACTTACTAGTCTACTAGAATACGAAAGCCTCTGTCAATTAAAATCTCAGTCTTTCTCTTCCACATTTCCTCTCTCTCATTCTCCCACCTGTTTGTCCTCTCCCTCTCTCTCATGCTAAGACCTTTCAGTATACTTTTTGGAAATTCTTATTTAAATCAACACCCTATATTATAAACTCAAGGTGATTAAATGAAAATCTAATGACTACTTGAAGATGTAATAAAATAGATGTATTATGTGTTTTAGTTATTGACTGAATTTCATGTGACCAAGAAAGTACAGTGCACTTGAACAATGCTGGGGTTAGGGACGCCATGCAGTTGAAAATCCCCATGTAACTTTTGATTTGCTCAGAACTTAACTACTGGCAGCCTTACTGATAACATAAATAGTCAATTAACCACATTTTATAGGTAATGTGTATTATATACTATATTCTTACAATGAAGTAAGCTAAAGAAAATAATAGAGAAGAGAAAATACATTTACAGTATTTATTGAAAAATCCACATGTAAGTGGACCTATGAGTTTCCAAGCCATGTTGTTCATGGGTTAAGTGTATAACACATAGGTATGGATTTTTTTCTCCCTAATTTCTACTACTTCATCAAAGAATCTAAAATACCTCATTTTTTTGAGTATTAAGAATACTCTCTGTACATCTGAGCAATTTAGCTATGCATATTGCACAAATGGAGGAATTGGAAGCCAGTTTGTTAGAAAGTTAAAAATAAATCCTAATGAAAAATTTTCTTTACTCATCAATTTATTCAGCATATTTATTGAGCATCTCAAATGTGCCCAGAAACTGTGCTAGGTAATAGTTTCATGGAGCTTTGATCTTGGGACATTATCAAGTTAATTAAATATACATTTGCAACATAGTATGATGATTTCTTTTAGACAGTTTATTCTAAAAATGATATTTTCTTATATAAGCTGTTTATTGAGTCATTGAATCAATGGTAACCAGTCTAGTTTGTTTACTTATAATTATGCATCAATGCAAGGTCTTGTTTTAAAATTATGTTTATTTAAAAATATAATTTTGTTAAAACTATTTATAATCTTATTAATGAAAATGTAAAATAAATCTATAACTCTGACAAGTAGTCTTATTTTATGTTTGAGTGAGCATCAAGAAGCAAAAGATTTTTAGTGAACTGTATTTAAAACTTTTATGTCTGCAGTCCATTTTGCCATTAATTTGTTGTTCATGTTCAGATAAAACACTAGAACATTTCTTGCTGACTCTTAATTTAGTTTTTTCACTTTATGCTTAATTCATACTTTAAATGCTATCCACTCTCTCCAGTATTTTCCATTTTCTTTCTGCCAACTATATGGGAGCTTTTTTAAAGAAATATGTGTCTTTGGCATCTATAATTTTTAAATTTCCTTTTATCAGTTATTTTATTTTAATTTTCACCTTCTATTTACATATTTCATATTATTAACTGAGATCCTTCAGAAGTTTCCTTGTATCCAGGAAATAATGTTTGGAAACGGTGGTTAATCTTATTATCTTTTATTGTTTAACTCTTTATCTTATTCTAAAACAGTAACCAAGACTACTGAGAGAAGTTAACTAGATTATAAATGGATTATGAACTAATGGAGAGCAAAGGCCATTATATACTTAGTTTACATTTCTTTTGTGTTTCCATAGTAGGAAGTCAATAAAATAACATTCCATGAATCAACCATAAAGCCAAAATAATAAATATATATTTTTTTTCATTGGATATTTCTGAAATTCCCTGTTCTGGCCACTTGACTCTCCATTTTCTTCCCAATCTTCTATTTATTCATGTTTCCTAAAGATCTAGCTTCTATTCTATCCTCTTCTTACTGTGCTGTATGCTCTTAATAAAGGCCTATATACATGAATAAAAAGGCCTTCACCTGCCAGTACTAAAACTACATCTCCTTAATCTTCACATCTAGAGAATGTATCAAATTCACAGTAGGCACAATGAAGCTTAATTTCTCCATCTAAGTCCTTCCTTGTGCTTTATTCTGTCAACAGCAGTACCATCATCCCATTCATGAAAGCTAGAACTCTGGGGTTAACTTTTAATGTTTCATTTCCATTGTTTATCATATCCAATCATTTGGTAAATTTTTACAATTTGCTTCTAAAATATATTCTGCATCTATTCAATCCCACTGGGACAATAATTTTCATTGACCCTTAACCTGAATTGTTCAATAATTTTTTAATCTCCCAGTCAGCAGTCTCACTCTTCTTCACATGCTTTGTGCAGGTATACCAGCTATTGTACCATTATCCTGCTCAAATATATATATATATTTTACATTTACCACTAACTTCAGATTATTTAATGTAGTGTTTGAGGCTCTCTGCCTACTGTTCTCTTAAAATACATCTACAAGTATCTAAAACTTATTTTTCTTCTAAGACCCACCCTAATTTAATGTCAGATTCTGCATGAATCCTTTTCTGGAGAGTTCTTATACTTTACCAAAATCTTTCAAGATAAAGAGATACTACTTTACTTCCTCATAACATCAAACACAATGCCCTAGATATATTAGGTTTCCAGTCAATATTTTTGAACGTCAGAAAGATTTTTTTCATATCATTGTAAGAGATATAGTTGATGTAGTTTCATTAAATAAACTTTATAAAAAAAAAACATTTAAAATTATATCATCCTGCACCACACAATTTAATTCTAACTATCCATTTTAATTAATACTAATCCATGGTCTATCCTAGTCAAGAGTGGTTTTCTTTGCTAATCTAGACAACTTTCATATCTTTAACCATACATACTTATATTTTAAGATTCAGCGTCTTAAATGTAAAGATGGTTTTTAAGATTTATCTGTCATTCCATTCTATGATAGTTCTTTCTATCACATTGAATGTACTTAAACATGCATGATATATAGTGTGAATAATGTGAAGTATGCTTAAGTGATATAATAAAGAGGTAAAATAGGAATAAAGGGCCTTTGTATGTTTTCTGTTTGTCAAATCTTGGTGTTCACACACCCAAGAAGGATGTAGGATTTTTCTATTTTTAGATCAAATCAGCAATTAGAGACTAACTACAGATTTTTCACATCATCATAAATATTATGGAAATTGGTGACTTTAACCCTAGTTCCTTCTTTTATTTCTTCTTAAGGCCCCTGGAACCAAAATATATTCATTCTCTGACTTTCAGGGAAGAGCAAATTATTTCTTGAAATCTTAGGAAAATTATATAGTAAGTATTTAAGAACATTTTACTTTATATTCAATAAAAGAAATCAAAGTATTTTTAGAAAGAATTGAATAAGAGAATGCTATATTCATCTTTGTGAGAGAAACCAAACAAACCTTATCTTTTACAGTCTGGGCTATGTTAGTTATAATTAATTAGTAACTAAATTAATATGAACAACGGCTAGCACTATATCCAAAAATGTCAGAACTTCCAAATATAATACATAGTTCCTCGTAACAGAAAATATTAGAGATCACTTACCTTACTAGAAGCTTTTGTTTTTTGCCTTCTCTATTTGATTTAACCATTGTTATGCTAAAGACTTGGTCTTGTTTAAGAAAAAATTTTATTCCTGGATTTTCATCACAGATGTTTTATGTGGTATTTTTAAAGTATAAATTTGTAGTGATTGTATAAGGTAGTACACATTTGTGTTTGGTTTTGTTATTCTAACGTAGAGGTTAACATATGAACGTGTGGCTATAGTATAATGAAAAACAGTGGAAAACCTTCTTGCTGAATCTGCTGCATGATTATTTAGAATACTAGTTGAATCTAACAAAGCAAAGAACATAGTGATTTTAGTGTGCAGCGAATCAAGGCTATTTAAAAATGTCTGTTCTTGAAGGGTAGAATTCATGTAATTCAGTAAAAATCATGACATATATTGGTTAATCAAACATTTTGTAGCATGTTATTTTACTGATTACTTTAAAATTTATTTTGGACAAATTCATAAAAGACACTAAAAATTTAGATCAAGCTGGAATGGCTTTCTTTAGCAACAGTATTATAAAAAGTAACAGCTTAACATCAGCAAATGGCTGCATAGCAGGAAATATGCTTCAATTATCAATTCAGATCTATTAACCACTGTGACAAGATTTATAGAAGTCATCAGACATGCCATTTAGAACCTAGTTTTGACATTGATCTATTTTTTTCAAGTTAATATAATGTATTCCACTGAGGTATTCTTTTGCAATTATCTCAATTAAGTAGGTGTGCCCATTACCTGAGTGTTTATTAAGTAGATTCCTTAAAATTTGGAAATTGAACTAAGCTCTTATTTATTATAACATAAAGAAATGTAACTTATGATAAATTTGTACTTAGAGAATTTCACATCTCCAGTGCTATTCACTTTAGCACATAGCAACCAGGATTGCTTCTCAGTTAAGAAATCTTTAACTACCAGTTCAGAGATTTGTCGACTTGGAATTCTAAGGCATCTCAAATCACTAATATATATACAACTGAGCTCTTTGTAACATGTCAAGTAATCTTTTTATATGAATAATCTGGCTTGTTTGGATTAGTATGAAAGTGAAATTCAGGAAATTTTAGATAATTATTAAATTATTAGATTTTAACTTTATTTAGTATCAGTCACCTGATACCAAATATGATATGCTGACAGTTCCTGAAAGGATAGTTGTTTATCTCTCTTTTTGCAGAAGCCAGTCAGGTTCAAGGTCAGTGCTGGTCAAAATTTTTTTCTTTTTCTTTTTTCGTAAATCAATGAGGACTAGAGATTTCACAGGAGATGAAGAAGACTGATTTAAACCCAGCAGGTGTCCTTACTTTGGTTAAGATGAAAAGTTCTTACATTTCTTAAAGAGAATTTGTTCCCGATGCCTGTCTTATGGATGTTGAATTTACTTCCCTTTATGAACTCCAGATTCAAACTGTTTTCTTAAGGCCTGCTGGAGTAATTTTATGCTCTGAAAGATTACCTGGCCTATTTCAAAAATCCCATAAATTCTTAATCTGAAAAAATGTTTAAGGCTGAAGAAAGTATAGAGTTTTCAGGTATTGATAGCACAGCACTGGCCTGAGAATGAGATTTCTAAAAATGAGTTTTTTCTCTAAGAAGTAATAAATAACTTGGTATTTATTAGAAGTCTGTTATTACTGTTTTATAAATAATATCTTCTATCTACTTTAACATTTTTATCTAATAGTGCTATTTCTTATAATGTTTATTAATGTTCTTTGATAACTCTGGCCAGGGTGTTTTAGATGAGCATCTATTTTAACATACAATTGATTTAAAAAGTTTTAACTTCACTGAATGTCTAATTTTTAAACATTTTAATAAAAATGAAATAAGGAAAATGAGGTTTTTTAAAAAAGGTGTTTAAACTTGAGTTCCATTTCTCTAAATGAATTATAAATTACAAAATGGAATAAAATATTCAAAATAGCATGTTTTAATTATTTACAATGGTGTCATTTTTTGTTAATATGACTAGGAAAATTTTTAAATGCAGTTGAGAAAAATAAAAAAAAATTAGACCAGAGCATACTGTGCAGAGGTAATTACTTTTCAAATTCGGTGCATAATACATTGTTTCATTTTTCTAATGCATATATATGTTTATGTTGTTTTAATAAAATAAAATTGTGTTTTATAGAAGTATATTAAAGGAGGAATGTTTAGTTTACTGTTCAACTCATTCATAAATTATGTATAGTTTAAACACTGTTCAGCAGTTATTTTCCTCAAATGTATAATGATGTCTTGGTTCCATACTTATCTTTATATGCAAGTCTACCTGTTCGCCTATCTAAATAGGATTTACTACAGACCTTTCTTCAGTATGTCTGTAGTCATCTCTTTTACATGGGTATGTCTAGTCAAGCACTCCCTGACTCTCAAGTCAAAATTTCTGTAGTCACTACTTTACTACCTCTGATCAGAAGCCCATTTTTCTACTAGTTAACACAAGTGAAAGAAGGGAAGATGCAGAGCATTAATTCCCTGTTCCCTTCCTACATGTTTCAAAAAATTACCCTGTCCCTTGTTTTAGCAGCCTTCCTTTCCTCTATTTGCTGCCTGAGATTTTGAACTAACCTTTATTTTTCGTGGGTTTGGGCCTGTGTTTTATTTTCTGTATTTCATTCATTATCAATTGTTCATTCAACCTTTATTGGACACTTACTGTGTATAGGGCACACTTCAAAGTACTGGGACATGGCAGTTAAAGATTATACGGTCCCTGCCTTCAAGGGAAGTGGAAGAATTGAAAAAATAATGAATAGTATAAGTAAGATTTTACCAAAGCATAATGTAGACCTAGAGTAAAAAGTGTGCATGATAGGACCTGCTTTAGTGAGAATGGCCATCTTCATTATTCAGGAATTTTTCATATACTCTAATTCAATAAGATAGTTTTTTTATGATCAAGACAAGATGTTGAGGTGTCTTATATTGAGCTACATCTGTGTGTGTTTAATATGCAAAGTGTCACTGAAAAGATTGGAAATATGTTTCTTGTTAACTCAGGTTTTCATTTGTGTGTATCAATATCAGGTATAAAAAATGTAAAGCAATTCCACCAGCACTAAAATCGATACCTGTTTATAGAAATAAAATCTCTTGAACATTTTTGTAATGTCAACATGTAATCTGCATTGTGTAGTTATAAACTGTGTGTGAACCAAGAGATAGGTAGTTGACATTCATGTGACATTAGGAAAGTCAGTTGAAATTCTACAAGTGAATAATGCATGCTTTAGTGTTGTTTATAAGTAATGAGTAACTCACACTTTTATCTGGATTTTAAATGGTTTATATACCTTCCAGAAAGTTCTGGTTCAGATATTTTTAATTTATAAAATACCAAAATTTGAATATAAAGAGAGATTTATCCTCACTGAACATTGAACAACCATTTAAAACATGTTATTAATGAAATACCAAACATGCTCAAGGCACTTCATGTTTTGGTTGATCCTTGCTCTCTATTATCTGACTTTTTTCATTTATTTTATCATAAACCTCTTTCTATGCCAATAAATAATGTCTTCATCATAAATTTAATCATGGTTTATCATGATGAATCACACACAGTTTAACCCATGTCCTGTTGTTAAACCTTAAGTTTATTTTAATTTTTTTGCCACTAGAAAAAAATGCTGTCATGAACAACTCAGTATTTGCACCTGTACACCTTTCCAATTGTTTCATGTGACTTTAAGTGTTTCATAAAAATGAGATTACTGGGTAGCAATACTTTTGAAACTCATTGCTAAATTGCCCTCAGAAAGAGCGCCAACCTATAATTCCAGCAGGATAATACTAGAGTACCCATTTCTACATTTCCATGCCACACTTTTAAATTATTTACAGTCAGAGCTGTAAAGTGGTATGTGATTGTTTGTTTTGCTTTTTTGAATACAGTGAACTTGAATATTTTTGTATTTAATAATTAAGTCAATCTTTTCTTTTCCTTTGGTTTCCCTTTGGTGTGATTATGACATGAGTGTTATGTGTGACTGTGCATGTGTTTGTGTATGAAAGAGTGAAATGGTTGTTTATATATGTACCTTATTTTTTTCTGGTTGATGCCCATCTTTTTCTTAAGGATTTTTAAAGCACTTCATATGTTAAATGATAAGTAATATATATCAATCTAGCATTTATCACATATGTTGCAAATTTTCCCAGTTTTGTTTGTATTGGTTCTACTCAAGTAATAAATTATAAACTATTAGTTAAATTCTGCTTTGGAGAACTTGTATGGTAGTAAGTTTTCTTATACATTGTTGATGAGAGACTAAGGGAGACTACACAGACATGGCAAGAAATATAATTTATAATTGTTGATTGATCCTCAAGTAGGGGAAAAACAAATTGTGTAAAAGAGCATTTTGTTTATATAGAACTAAATGATTTCTCTTGTGTCTCTAAAATGTCATCATAAGAACTATATATCAAAGATCAGTGTTATTGGACATATTATATTTCAATTAAGGTGACATGATGAGATTTTTAAGAGTTTACTAAGAAAGGTATTTAATTATAAAATGTAATTATTTATATTTGAACTTTGGTGCATAGTAAACTTTTAAATGAGCCTACCGATCCTTAATTTTTCAGTTTCTGCAATGTAGTTGACAGTATAGTTTTTTTTTTTTTTTTAATCTCTGGAAACATTATCTTTAAAGTTACCTATGTGCATAACCTGTGATAAAATTTATATAAAGTCATATCCTAAGTACCTGTCTTCTCTTGAAAATAAGGTCTAAGCAAATTTTTAAAAATCTGGTACTATGTAAAGCTGACTGTTATGTACTTAAATACAATGAAAAACAGTGGGAAATTAATTTAATTTTTTACTTACAATAGTTTTAATAAGTGAGATGATTACTTGCAAATGAACAGCTGTCTTTAGCACCAAAGGCTTAAATTAAGGTCCCAAAGTCTCAGAGGTTTTACATTCCATGACATGTTAGCAAGAAACTTGCAAATATAGAAAGGCTCATGTTCTAAGGTGGAACACAATACATATAATATCCATGATTAGTAAAACAAATAAAATTCAGGCCAACAGAAGGCTCTGTAAAGGAAACAGAAAAGGATGAAAGAGAAAAAAGGGAAAAAGAAACTGGTTTGTTTCTGTTAACGTTGAATAACAGTAAAAAGAAACCATTTTTATCATATTAGCAGTATTAAAGAAACTGATTCTATTTCTCTGAGTTGGTAATGTAATTATTTTAAATTTCTCATTTTGTTTTAATCTGAAATATTTTCACTTAGCTCTTGCTGAAACTATTTCTCTTGCAACACTTAATATCTACTGCTAAGCCATGTGAGCTTTTCCTTATTTTCATTTTTAAATGAGAAATATGAGAAAAAAATGATTGAATAGTTTGAATTGATAATAAATGAGCACTTAAAATTATTATCACTGTCTTAGAACAGCATAGTAAATACTTTATTATGCTAAAAATAATTGTTAAACTTTAAAATCTGTTATATCAAACAATTTCAGTTTTGCTGGAAGTTTGTTGAAGCTGACCATGAAAAACTCTCAATATGAAAAGGATAATGGTAATAGAACCTTGATTCTTTACCAACAATACCAATGTGTGTCTTAATAAGATAATTAAAATATTAATTTTCTAGTTGTATTAGAAGAAAGCAGAATAATCTGGCTGTTGTTCCCCTATACTTAAAATTACATCAAAATTCAAAGCAAATTATTGATTGCTTCAGTCAAGCATACTTCTAGTGAATTTTTCAGTAAAAAGACATAATAGTTAGCATACACCAATCATTAAGATGGTGTGTTGTCTACATACATGTATTGTAACTGTTTATACCTAGTTATATTACATCTAGCCCCTCATCTATACCACTTGTACAATGCTATGCCATTATGTGGCCTTTTTATTTTTTCTGGTCCCAGATTAGCAAAATAAGAGTGATATTATTTTAAGAAAATGATGGGATTATTTCCAATCTTAAGGTGATCTATATCTTCTTTTTTTAAACATCTTAGCTTTATGTTCTACAAATAACAATGAATTATTATCTTTAAAATTGCAAAGTGAATACTTCAATTATGAATTTGATTTGTGACATTTTAGTTTTGGAGAGAGTGTTCTATAAAATACTGCTGAATGGGCAGGATGTTAATAGATTTTACATGCAAAAGGTGTCATGCATAAATTTATTTATTAAAGAGTTAAATGGGTTTTTTTATTGTAGGACTTCATATTTTGATATGCTGATTAATATACACTATGAATCATTTAGAGAGGAAGATATTGTATGTGTTTTTGAACTCTCACAAGTATTCTACCAGAGATTTCTTCTTTTCATGGAACATATTGTAGGGCAAGTGTTATGTAAAATATACTTAGAAAAGTGCTAGACTAGCATTTGGGGGTTTTAATACTTTTTTTTTTAAATCATGTCTTTTTCTTCAACACATTAAAAAAGGGTGATTGTGTAACACAATTATGCTTTTTCTTTTAAAAAATACAGTCAATATTATTGTAATAGCTATGTGTAGTACCAGATTTTGTAATCAGGGGATCACTTCATGGATTGTATAAATGTCAAACTTTTTTAGATTTCAGAAATAAGTGGAAAAAAAAAACCTCCTTCCAATTCCTAAATTTTTTCGTGTCAACTTCAAAACTTTTACCACTATGGTAATATTATTTAGCTCATAGTAATATATGTTTTTCTTACAAATATACGATCTGGGTTTTTCCTGTTTTTCCAGCTTCATCTCTTTTCATATTCCCCTTGAACTTTCTTCCCAACTGTATGGAACTACTTATAGGACATCATGATTCAGACAGACCTTTTTCCTCAGTCTTTCTTACCTTTACACACATAGCTCTCTTCCTGGAATGCCCCTTCCTTCATATCTGCTGATGAATTCTTACTTCATAAGATTTAAAACTCAGATTGGTGTGACCCATTCACTAAAGCTTTACTGAGCTAATTACCTGCCATCTATTTAAACATCCAGTCAGTTATGAAGTCATAAAGATTAAGTACTTGACAAACATGCATATATATGGTGTCAGGATGGTAAGGATGAACACTATAAATATATAAATAAAGAGCACATTCTTGTGGGCTGGACAGATTAGTGAATAATCCATAATAATTGCAATTATGGGTAAGTCCAGAGTGCTCTCAGTACATACAGGAAGAGCACTTAACTTAGACTGGAAACCAGGGAACACTTTAGGAAACAATAACTGGCCATAGGTTTAAAAGATAAATAGGAATATCTTAGATAAAAGGAAAAATGCAAGTAGAACATCTAAGAAAAGAGTTAAAAGCAGAGATGGACCTACAAGAAAATAGATGGAATTACTAGGGAAATAGGCCAGCAGATATTGATAACTGTGCAGTGTAGTAGTTATATATGTAGTATTACCATAGTGCTGTAGTACCACCAAATACTATGGTTTTGAAAACTCAGTCTGAACTTTGAGACCTTGTGGAATTGACTATGGCTAATAAGGTGGTGCTCCGGTATGTTCATAACATTTTATAAGTCACATGTAGGGAGTTGTTTCTCCATACCACAGCCATATTATTATACAACAGAAAGCAAGCCCTGCCTGGATTTCCATAAAAGAGTAAATTTCCAACAAGCTTGAAATAGATTAGTTGTGTATACCTGTTCTGCTAACATGATATTTGAGGAACACAGGAGTGTTTATTAAAGTCCATGTATATTTTTTCCAGACTGAGAGTAGTCAGAGGTCTTGTCAGTTTTCTACAGGCTACACATTAATATTGCTGATGGAATTTCTATATCACTTTATTATTTTCTTGAGTTATGCATAAAGAATAATAGCCTGTAGTCTGCTTAAAAGTTGCATGATTACAAATTAGACACAAAAGAAAAACCAACTTGCAATATCACAGTCACATTCTTTTATGTATACTTTTAGTTTGTTGGTCTCTAATTTTAAATATGCTCAAATGATTTATAAGAAAACAGGAGGTAAATTTCTTTAAATGTTTATTCCTTCACAAAAATTTACTTACACTATTCCCAGGGTCAATCTATCAGGGCTCTTTCATAGATCTTATTCAGAAATAAGACTCTTTGTATTCAGACAAATTTATTCTTAATGTCAAATTTGTGTTTATTTATATGTCTGTGATATTTCAGCTTGGTAATATACTGTACATTTTAAAAATATAAACAATGTAATCTTGACTTAACAATAAGAAAAGACTAGTGATAGTTTTACTCTAAAGTTATTTTATTATTACAGTAATAAGTGCCATGTATTTTATTTCAGAATAATGTGGTCGCTTAAGGATGTTTATAAAATAATGGTTCCTTGGGCTTCTTAGAGACTTGTTGAGTAAATAATGTTTTCATGGCTCTTCAGAAATATTGCATATTAGTACTTTCTTTTTTATCTATTAAATAATTCAGACTTATTTAAAATCAGATAATTTAGAATTACTAATAGGAATGGTCATGATCGCTATATTAAAACTTTGATTTGCTCTAATGTGATCTAGAAGAATTTGGTCAAAAAATTTAATTGATAAAGATATTTATTTGTTTTCTTAGCAGTGTAGAGTTACTGGCATTCCAGTAGATACCAAACCTAAAATGACATGCTTTTATATGCAGCAGTATTGTTGGAAACCCTTGATTTCTGGTCAAGATTTGATATTTTATTAAAATGGTTAAGTCTAATCAGGAAATTTCAGCTGTACTCCTTTCCTGGCCAGTGTAGATGATTGGTTTACTCGATTTTTTTCCTCTGGGAAAACCTTTTGTAAAGTTATTCTATGGAATCAGGGTTTCCTTAGAAGGAATAATCAGAAGATGATGGAATAAGAGGGCATTGAGTTGAGCTCCCATCCCTGGGTGTTTCTGAAAGGATCGTAAAAGGAACATAATCTTTTGAAATAGAATATATGGTGGGTATATTTATTAATAGATTTCAGTAGTAAACATTATGTGATGATGACTTGTAGAAAGTAGAAAACAGTCTTATAATGGTCCTTGCTTTACCTGGTATCATTGATAATTCACCTGTTTAATATTTCTTTCTGTATATACTTTCTTCTTTTGACATTTACAAAAAAATTTAATATAAGCAATCTAGAATAATAAAATTTTATTGTAATGTAGCTCATCCAAGGCTAAACTTTTAAATACATTAAATTAATAATTCTTTATTAACATTTTTCTATATACTGGTCTGGGGATACATTATGAACAAAACAGTTAAGGTTTCTGCCCCTGCGGACGTTTTGCTCTAGCGGGGAGAGACAATCAATGAAGTGAACAAATTACAAGCAAAATTTCAGAAAGCGATGAGTCATGGAGAAAGTGAAGAAGCATAAAGTGATAGTGATTGAGAGTAGGCGATTTTATGGTTGTTAAGACAAAGGGGCCACTATGGGAAAAAGCAAGAGGAAAAGTGCTCCTAGGATAGAGATCAGTAGGGGGAAAAAAGCCTTGGTGAGAACAAGCCTGGAATGTTCCAGGAACTAAAAAAGACCCGGCTCCCTGGAGTGAAGAAAAAGAGGTGGAGAGTAATGTGAGATGAGGACTGAGAACTAAGCAGAGGCCAAATCATGATGGGTTTGGAAGCCAGAATAAAGGATTTGCATTTAACTCTAAGATGAGACTGTATTGATTTTAAATAGGTAACTTACATATTATTTACATGCTTAAGAAATTGTTTTGAATGAGAAGTTGATTGTAGAAGTATAAGAAGTGAAGCAGACTGTTGTAATGGTTCTGTTTAGAAACAATGATGGCTTGGACTAGGGAGGTATCAGTAGAGAGAATGAGTGAATTAATTCATGATATAGTCCTATGATATTTTCAAGTATGGAATGAAATTAGTTATCCTAGTAAGAGAGTAGCAACAAGAAAGCCAAAGAAAATGCCTCTGTAAAGGGAAAATAGTTAACAGGCAATTTTATGGAGAGGAAATGAAAAATGCATAATACTATATTACTTGCTATTTTTTTCATTTCTATAATTTACTAATATCCCTATTCTTCTTTGTGGTCTAAAAACTTTAGCATCTAACTTAATGTTTACCTCCATGCTTATACTCCTGTTTAGCTTTTGTTTCCAAAAACTTTGAAAGGAGAAGTAATGGCAAAGAGAGCGAGAGAGTGGCAAAGTGGAGCAAAGAAAATCTCTGGACAGTTTGTTCCCCCAGGTAACCTGGGATTTGAGAGAAAAAACTGCTCCAGTTGAGAGGAATCCATGAGACATAAAGACCAAAGGGAACAGCCAAGATTTATCAAGGGGTAAAACTGAAAGGAAGATTCATAAAAGAGGATTTAGACATGGAGTATATGTTGAGACTGAGGTAACAGAGGGCAGAGGAGGGTAGAGAATTGGATCAGATTCACCTATAATGATAACTTAAGAGATTTAGACTTCTGTTCTGCTGGTAACTTTGATACATAGGACTATGAGGAATGGTAGTCTCTTGTATGAAGATGGGATGGGCAGTTAAAGTTATAGTCTAGCTTACTATTTTAAAAGCATGGTACCACTGTCCTTGCCTTTCCACTTCTTAATATGATGTGGTGGTCTTTGATGGGGGAGGAGAAGGGTTGGTGAGAAACAGGTGTTGTGGTAGCCACTGGTCAGGCAAACATTTGACTCAGATGAACTAAATAAAAGATGTTCAAGGACTTACTCACAGAGGTAGTAAGAACAGAAGGCCAGACACTGGGTAAAGAGTGGACAGGAAACTAAAGAACCAGAAATCCCTTCCAGAGCATGACAGAGAGCCAACCATCTGTCCTCACACGGATCAGAAGCCAGTGGGCGACCAGGAGTCCAAGAATCTGTCTTCAAGCGAATAAGAAGTCAAAAGTAGTATCCAGAGGGTCAGGAGGTTTAAGCCCGTGGAGAGTAAAATATCCCTGTGATAGTACATGCATATTTCTGACAGAGAATCATTCTCTATTACATCTAGCCTGCAATTCTTCCAGTTGACAGGCTTTATCCATAGCATTTTAATAATTCAGAATAACGGAGGCAAAGATAGGAAAGAGAATTGGAATTACATAGAAACACAGTTTTGCCATTTT
This sequence comes from Cynopterus sphinx, assembly GCA_030015415.1. Taxonomy (NCBI): domain Eukaryota; kingdom Metazoa; phylum Chordata; class Mammalia; order Chiroptera; family Pteropodidae; genus Cynopterus; species Cynopterus sphinx. The sequence continues at coordinate 75,538,368 of CM057384.1, forward strand.
CAGAGACATGCATTTTTAAAACAAAGTATAATGGGTAAATCAATTAAATTTAGTTTGTGCTATCACAGAAACTCATCTGAAAAGTGGCAACCTGTTTTGAGTCACAGTCAAACCAGTGTTAGATATATTATCTATTTTCATATTTCATCTTTAGCCCCTTTCTCTAATATATTCTGATACTTTTAGTTTATAATTCATTCTTTTTAATTAAAAGAATTTATATTTTTTAAATTGAAGTTCATAAAATGAAGTGATGTGATATGCCATTGTCTCTTCACATCAGAGAATACAAAAATAATTTTTAGCAAGGGAGTTGAAGAACTTAGAAGAACTGCTCAGCCTCACCTTTAGTCCCAAAGTCACATTTCTCTCTAAATATATGTGGTGGGCTGAAGCTATTTATTTTAATAAGATATTATGCTACTTGTTCCCAGCATCATAATAATAGCAAAACTATAATGCACAGGGAAAGTATAGATTAGCAGGATGTATAATAGTGGGTTTGTATTCTCTTTCTTGATAAAATATTGTCATTTTTTTCAATGTGAAATGAGCATTTATAGAACCCACAGCTAACCTCACATTCAGTACTGAAACCATGAAAACTTTCCCACTATGATCAAGAATAAGACAAGGATGCCTGCTTTCACCGGCACTATTTAGTGCTATATTGGTAGTTACAATCACAATTCTTAATAGCTATCCAAATTGGAAAGGAAAAGTAAAACTAGCTCTATTTGCAGTTCACAATCCCATATATAGAAAGACCAAAGAATTTACGAGACAACTACTAGAGCTAATAAAAAATTTTAGCAAAGTTACAGGGTATAATGTCAACATGCAAAAATCAGCATGTTTCTGTACACCAATGTTCAGCCCTAAAAAAAAAATTAAGAAAGCAATTTCACTTACAGTAGCATCTAAAAGAATAAAATAAAATACCTAGGGATAAATTTAACCAAGGAGCTGAAAGAGTAAGAAGATATAAATAAATGGAAAAGCATCCAAAGTTCATGAGTAGGAAGACTTAATTTTGTTAGGATATCAATACTACCCAGAGTAACCTACAGATTTAATTAAATCCCTATTAAAATTTCAACAGTCTGTTTTGCAGAAGTAGAAAACCAGTCCTTAAATTCATAGTGTAATAACAAGGGGTCCCAAATAGCTTAAACAATCTTGAAAAGGAACAAAGTTGGGGATTCACACTTCCTGATAATCAAAATTTAAATACACAGCTATTGTAATCAAAACAATGTGTTACTGACCTAAAGGTAGGCATATAGATCAGTGGAATATAATTGAGACACTAGAAATAAAACTGTACTCTAGGTACTTGCAAATCACATATATTATAGTGCTTTAATACCTAGAATATATACAGAACTCCTAAAACTCAACAGCAAAAAGACACATAACTGAACTAGAAAATGGGCAAAGGGCCCGAATAAACATGTCTCTCCATAAAATATACAAATAGCCAAATAGCAGTGAAAAAATTCTCAATATCACTAGTCATTGAGAAAATGCAAATCAAAACTACAATGAAATACCACCTCACATGCATTACATGGCTATTAAAATAATAACTGATAGCTTGTGGAAAAACTGGAAACCTTGTATATGATGGTGGAAATATAAAGTGATGCAGCTGCTGTGGAAAACAGTTTAGCTGTTCCTCAAAATGCTACATACAGAATTACCATGTGACCCAGCAATTTCACGTATAGGTATGTACCCAAAAGAATTGGAAACGGAGACCTAAGCAGATACTTGTATGTTAATATTAATCACAGCATTATTTACAATATCCAAAAGATGGAAACAACCCAAGTATTCATCAACAGATGAATAGATAAACAAAACATAGTATATATACACAAAGGAAAATTATTCAGCCTTAGAAAGGAATGAAATTCTCATGTGCTACAACATGAAGAATATGTTATGCTAAATGAAGTAAGCCAAGCACAAAAGGACAACTTATGTGAAATAATCTAGAACAGGCCAAATTTATAGAAACAAAATTAGAAGTTACTAAGGGATGTGGAAAGGGGGAGTTAGGGACATTTTTCTTAACAGTTATAGACTTTGTGTTTGGAATGGTAAAATGTTGAAAATAGAAAGTGGTGATATTTGTACAACCTTGTAAATATAATGAATGCCACTGAATTGTACAATTAAAAATTATTTAAATGTAAAATTTTATGATAAATATAATTTACCACAATTTTAAAATATTTTGTCATTTTATATTATCTCAGCACACATAAAACTGCTCTAATCTTTTTTAACATTTTAAAACAATTTTTTAGTAAAATATTACAAATTCTCTTAAAATTTTTATCATTTTCCAACCTTTACAAATTTACTTCTCTGTTTTTTTTCCCCTAGAAAGTTAATGGGTCACAATTCTTCATGCTTCCTCTGCATTCATTTGATACAGTATGTGATAAACAGTATGACATTTGTTAGCATTTACTGATCTGAATAATTCACTACCTTGCCTTCATTTTAGATTTATGGGCTCATGATAAAAATGGTTATTTTTAATAACTATTTTTAAATAAAATATGGAATAAAGTGACTGCTTAAACTTGGTTAATGCATTAATGTATATTAAAGGTGATCATTTATGTTATATGTTAGAGATGGGGCTATCAGCGTTGTTCATCTTCTTGCTCTCAGGTCATAGCAGTAGTACTCCTCAAATTTTTTACCATGTTACATGTCTAATGACATGTTTTTTCCTTTTTTCGAATGACTTTGATAAGCTATGCATGCCACAACTTGTGACACTTCTGAGTTCCTTGTATTATCATGTTTGTTTTAAGCTGTTTTCCCAGCGTCCAAGTATAGTCCCCCAAATTCTGCAGTTGAATTTCTATTGGTACATAAGGAATAGTTAGAAAAATTTCAAGTGCCATTTTTTTTACAGCAGATATTTAAGAGTAAAAATTAGTGTCAAAATGGTGATAGCGATTGGGAGTTGAAGCAAAGTCAAGAAATCTATGTAATTAAATTTTTAATAAAATTTAGTCTGCGCAGTTTTATATTTCTATAATCCATGATGGGAGTTAAAAGTAATAATATTGATCAAACTAAAATTACTATAATCCTGAATTTAGCATAAACCTATGGTTAGGATCCTGTTGGTAGGACCTTATGCATCACCTCAGAATTAAAAAACTGGAAATGTGAGTCTGATTTTGATTAGTTTGTTCTTTTTGTTCCTTAGATTCCACATATAAATGAAATCATATGTTATTTATCTTTCTTTGTCTGACTTATTTCACTCAGCATAATAACCTCACAAATATAGTGGTCAATTTGGTAACAGACAGAGAGGAGGGGGTTCAAGGGCTGGGAGAATGGGGTGAAGGATTAAAGAAGTACAAATTAGTTGTTGATAGTTGGAAACAAGAATGGGAAGCATGTCTCAGGGAATACAGTTAGCGTTGATTATGATGGCTAGGTGGAGGGCCAGGGGGGAGAGGGAGCAATTGGGGGAATCATTTTATGAACAATATAGATGTCTAACCAATGTACTGTATACTTGAAACTAATTTAAATAAATACATTAAAAACAAACAAACAAACAAACCATATTCTACTAGCTTCCATTCTCCCTCCAATAAACCAAATGGTTTATTTAGCTATAGCACAAAATTTAGCAAATATTTATGAGTTCTTTGAAATACTGTCTTTAGTCCATGGTATTTAACATCTACAGTATTTAGCATTTATTTTGTCTTGTATTAATCTAAGAAGTAATTGAGGTCAAATTTCAAGTATTTCAGAATCAACCTCCACCACAACTGTCTGTATTAATTTTGCTTTCTACTTTATTGAGATACTGCAAAAATGGAACAAATATAAACGTAGATAAAAAAAGACTGGAAATTAATTACAGTATGTATATATGTGTGTGTGTGTGTGTGTGTGTGTGTGTGTGTATGTATATATTATTCTCACATATAGATATGAGAATAATTGCAATTGTTACTTGAAACTTTCAGATATCTCTGCTTTCAAACCTCAGGCTTCCTTAGGAGTTAGTGTCTCCTATGCTCCTGATGCAACTTTATGGCAATGGCTGTTTTAAGTAAATGAGCATGTCGTTTGCATTCACTGGGGCAGAGAATGAGAGAGTCAGAAGCTAGACATCTATTGTGATTGCTGTTTATTCTCTCACCTGAAGTTCTTTGAAAAATATGAGTACTTTAAAAAAATTATTTGTTTTATTTTTATGTATACTTTGTATATAATATTATATTAGTTTCAGGTGTGCAATATAATAATTTCAACATTTATATACCTTACAATGTGATCACCACACTAACCATCTGTCACCATACACACTTATCACAATATTGTTGACTATATTTCCCTCCACATTTTTAAACCATCCCCCAAAATGTGAATACTTTCAGATTTTTCGTCTTTTGGCTTGAGTATATTTCAATGTTAACGCACGGTTTATAAAGAGAGAATCAAGTCTACACTATATTGTCTTGGAACTAACATATGTTATGATGGTCCTTTGCAAATTTTTACAGTTTAGCAGTACAGACATAATTGTGTAGAGAGTTAATCACCTGGAGAAGAAAAGCAATTATTACTTTGTATCATAAGCTGTCAATTCCTATGATTTCCTTTTTTTTTTTTTTTTTTAAAAAAAGCCTCTTGAAATAGTATATTATTCCCTTAGTAATTGTAGGGTAGGAGGAAGCATTATCAAATGTGCATAACTGTGCAGTGGTATAAAAGCTGCAATTATAAATTGAACTTACTTTTTATGGCATTTTCCTAAGTGCTTTTGTTGATCTGAAAACTTATTTTAAAAACTTGCGAATAGCCCACACAATTATTAACTATCTCCTATGGTGGTCTGTTCTCTGCAAGAAGGGTCAATCATTTCTTTCATTTTATGCCAGCTTTGGAATAAATCTGTGAAGTAAAATTAATGGTATGAATCAGTGTGTTTTAAAAAATTATCAGACTTGGAGAAAATTATTTTTCCATCATCAAACTGAAACATATGTGACTTTCAGAAATGGATATAATGTGGTAGCTGGCTTAACATTGCATGTGCAAAAGGTATGTGTTATAATGGAAAGAATATGATTTTTGACAAAACTTCTCTCTGAATTTATTAGTTATGTTGTCCTTGGCCCAACTGCTTTCACTTCCTTATTTGTAAGTTAAAGATAATATGTGCCTTGGTTATTGTGAACATTAAATAAGATTATAAATTATATAATACACAATTATATCAATATTTTAAATATTCGCATTATAACATTTTTATATAAACCATAAAATGGGTATATTTAAGGAATTTTAATCACTGTTTTAACACTCATCTTAGAATAATATTCTGAGATACATTTTGTAAAGTTGCTTAAAATTTTAAGTTAGCTTTTCTCTGTGGACAAGAAAAGAAACTGTCAAAGGAAAAGATGTGTATGACTGTGAACTTCAGAAGAGACCTTTGAATTGGCATCATTTTTTGAAATTGGTAAAGTATATATTTTCCTCTGAAAGAATGTAATACAGTGTTTACATACCCAGCAAACCCTTAAATATCTTTAAATGATGGTTTTGCTGATGTAATTACCTTAAATACTCTTGAATGGGACTTTTGCTGATATAATTATAGCAATAAGTACAATAGCCTAAGAAATGCCTATAAATCATCTATTTATAAAGGCAATAATAAGAATAGATGTTTCTCATAGATTATTGTTGTTACAAATTTTAAAAATGGTAATAGCTACTGAAAGGTAATATATTAAAATAAAAGCATGTATTCTCAGTATTAGAATCTTTCTTCAATTTTAATCACTAAATTTATCATTGCCATCACTGTTATTCTCATCTTTTTAAATAATTTACATTTTCTGTCTAACCTAAAATGTGTAATACATGTTATTAGTAATGATTGATGCTCTGTACATTACTTTTAATAGTTAAATTAAAGGAAAGCAAATGAGCAAATTCTTATGCTTTTTTATACCACAAAAACATTCAAGTAATTAAATTACCATGATTAGAGATTGAGAATATTGAAATATTCTTCGCTAATTGCTTTATTCATTTAAAAATGATACTCCATTTCAGTTTTAAAAATAAAAATATCTACATACAGTTTTAAACCTTAAGAGATCATTAAAGGAGTATTTTACCTAATGACACTGATCTCAAATTCAGATATAAAGGGGAAAAAAGCCAAAATAGATTTTTCAAAGGTCAAGTTTTTCCTATAGTTGTCACTAGAAACCTAGTTATTATTTGTATAGTTTCAACAGCCTTGCTTAGCTGGTTATTACACCATTTAGGATTAGAAACAGCAAACTAGGAGTAAAGAGAGAAGCTGCTAGAATCAGATATACAAGCAACAAGGATAAGTGGCAGTAATGGAAAGAATATGAAGACTGAAAGAACAAATACCAATCACAGCACCATTTGTGTAAGTATAAATAGGCATGTATATCCAAAGAAATCTTGGATTTACCACTTATTACTGCCTAGAACTATATAGTTGAGCCCAAGTATTATAAAATGTTCAATGTTTTTGAAAATATATAATTGTGAATTTTTTTAAATGATAGGAACAAAAACTATGTTGAAAGAAATAAACCCTTATCCATTCAGAATATTCATTATCCAGAACTACTCATTTCTCAGTGCTAAAAAAAGCCCTAGGCACAAGTCTACAGAGTTGAACAGGGCTGTTGAGGACAGGATATTGTGGACATTACTCATTTATAGGGTCATCAGGAGTTGGAACTGACTCAGTGGCATGTAATACACACACAAGTAGCTGTTACCTTAATGTAAAAATTCTCTGTATGTCATGGTTTGTTTTAAATCTCAGTTTCTGCCTATTGCAAAAATTAATTAGCACTTTAATTTTCTCAGTTCTTTTTGAGGCCAAAAATATTGTCTATAAATTATCATAGAATTATTAATATTCTACTAGAGTTTTGATATGAATTTTTCATTTTGAAATGTTTCAGTGTCACTCATCTAACCAAATTCTTACTAGATTGACACTGATATTTTCTAAAGAATTATGTATTTGCATTCTTGTCATAAAACACTGAGTTATATTCTCAGTAGGAGTATAAATTGATGTATTTGCTTACATCCAAAAATATGTTCACTAATTTTCATTATATTGGAAATATGCAGATCAAGTCATTAGTGTATGCCCATTATTCTAAACTAGACTCATGGTGGTAAAAATAGGTCTCAGGTATGTAAAAAGTTTCAGAATGTATAGTAGACTACAGCAAAAAAAATTCTTTTTTTTCTCTAATTTTATTCTCTTTCTATCCTGGAAAGAAAAAACTATTGAATTACTTATTATTTCTCAAAGCCCATTTTATTGAGTACTCTTTTTTATGGGCATGACAATTTATAACATAGTTTTTAAAATAATTTTCCAAAATATACTTCATTTTTACATAAATTGGACTGATCGTGTAAATGCAAAGAGGCTTACTGGTTTTGTAGTCATTTTATAGATTAATTGTCTTAAAAATCAATGACATATGTTTTCACTATGCAGAGGAGAAATTTACACTCTGAGAATTATTTTTTCATTCATGAAATACTTCTTGAGCATCTGCAGTGAGCCAGGAACTGTTCTAGGTACTGAGGATACAGTAATGAACATAACAGATTAGATTCATTTCATACTTCACTTTTATTTTTGTCTTTGCTCATCCTGTTATTGTCCCCAAATTTTCTCTATAGCATTAATTTAATTTTGTATTCTTTCTATATATTTTACTCATTTTACATATATTTTTCTAAATGAATTAGAGTATGAACTAAATGAAGGCAGGAGGATTTGTCCCTTTGGTCTTTCTGTATCTTCAACTTCTAGTATAGTAATTACCATGTAGTAGAGACTCAATTTACTGTTGTCAAATGAATGAATGAATTGAATAAGACCAATACCAGGAGTATGCAATATTTTGAAAGCCAAATGAAGTGTTTTTAGAACAGAATGGTCCACTATATCAAATGTTGCTGAAGGGGCAAACAACATAAAGACATGAAGATTAGATTTACTCAGGTACAGCAGTAATGAATGATTTCAGTAAAGTGGTGAGACAAAAGTCATATTGGAGTAGCTTCAAGAAAAAAAGGAGTGGGTGGTGAGATAGTGGAAATAAAACATATACATATAACTCATTGAAAGATTTTGAGGGATAAGGAAATTGAGCTGTAACTGGTGTGGGGTGTGAGGTCAAGGACAGCTTTAAAATATTTTCTTTCATTATGAAAATTTTAAACAAAAGAATAATAGTACAATGAACCCTTTATACCCTTCATATTAGCAATGATACTAAGATTTGGGTGGGTATACCTATTTCATTTACTCATTTTTGTTGTTGTTACAGAAATATTTTGAAGCCAATCTGTTATTTTAATTGTATATACCCCAATTTTTATCTAAAAAAAATTTGGCATTTTCTTACACAACCTGATTCATAATAACACTTGTTTAAACTAATAGTAATTATTTGATACTACCTAATACCTAGTTGTAATCACATTGCCACAATTATGTTTAAGGTAAAAGCTGTTTGAATCTAGATCCAGTCAAATTCTAGTTTATATTTGATCATTATATCTCTTAACAGCTCTTTTAGTCTAGAGAGCAGTCTCTCCTTTATTGATGAAGCCAGATCAATTGTCCTGTAGACTATCTGACATTCTTTGTTCCTTCATGGTGCATTTAATTTATTTCTGTTTTCGGTATTATTTGTATACTGTAATGTAATATAAATATTCCATTAGATTTAGGTTCAGCTTCCTTGGGATTCATATTTCATACTTGGTGCCCCATGCTTCATATTGCATTACACCAAGAGGCCTGTGTTTGATGTTCACATTCTTCATTATACTAATATTGATCAGTGAAATCAGATGGTAACTACCTAATGTTCCCATTGAAAATTTTCCATATACTTTTCATCTTAAGATTTTTATGATCTTTACCTAAATTGTACCTAATTTTAGAAGCATGCATTTTCAGTAGATACTATTGCATATGATATCAAAACTTAAAACCATTTTAAATTTCACTGCCTCATTTGACATTGACCCTACTTGTTAGAGTTTTTATCATCTCTCCCTTTAAAATGCAATATTAAATGAATAATGTCTTGTACACCTGTGTCTTACGTTGTAAAAAATGTGGGCATATACTTTTATGTAGCTGTTTTTCAGCTTTTGTTGCTAGTCTGTTGCAAAGAGAAGCAAATGATACTGATAAACAAATAAAATGATAGATAACTGGCAGTTTAGTTTAGATACTACTAATGGAGCCTAAAAGCCTTTAAAATGACAAAAACAGCAACCTTTATGATTTGTAGGCTAATTTTTGTTACACAGTTTGGTCATATACCTGACAGTCTTCCTTCTTTGCAGCTTTTTCCAAAAATTACAGTTTTGAGTTATCTGAGTGAAAAGGCCATTAGAGTTCAGTAGAAGAATATGACAGCATCTCTTCTGAGGATTGTAGCAATTCACATTGGAGGATGTACAATCTCCTTTTTTCTTTCCTTTTTAAAAAATTTCTTATAGTAGTGGTATTATTATTTAATCCTCAAAGAATATGTACTGCAGCTTTGAACCTATAAACTGTCTTCAGGTTGTCTCATATATGCATGTGAACTTTAGTTTTAAACAATCATATTTTTAGTAATTTCCATTTACTACCTGTTAGCTTGTATAATCTGGAAACTATTGGGGAAACTGTTGTCTGATATGATATGTATTTTATTAAATCAGATAATTAAATCAACATAGATTATATAATCTCTTTACTTAGTGCCATGTTTTATTTATTTATTTTTTTAAAACCCTCAGTTTGATTTCCTTTCCTGTTGTGGCATATCCAGCACTCTGTCGTAGTCTCCAAAAGCAGAAATGTAATCTGATATGTTTTGTTTTGTCTGCTGACTTAGGTGGTGAAGACTTTGCAGGAGCTACATTGATCAGTTCTCATCCTTCCTCATCATTTATTGGACAATTAATACAACCTTGTAAAGACTCCCTAGAGTATCCTTAAAACTAGATCATTTTACCCAAGAACCACAAATAAATACATCTAGATAGGCATGGCTGAGAAAAACTAAGAGAAATAAGAAATATTGAGCCTCAAAATAAATTTTTTTTTAGGTTCACTTCATCCTTACAAATGAAAGATATACTTGCTCTCTTTTAAATTATTTTGTATAACTTAGGAAGCTTAGCTTTTCAGACTTGAATTTTCCTTGTTTAAAACATGAAAATTTTAATTTAGGTGTATCCACATATAATACTTTTATTTCTACTCCTAATTTTTATGATCTAAGATCCTTTTTATAAAAGTAAGAATGATAATCTTTTACTATTCTTTTAAAATTTAAAACGACCAGAAAAATTTTTTGTGTCAATTCTTACAGCAGTGTAAATACTCACAATAATTGTTTTACTATTTGTGATTTTACAACTCTTTCAAAGTGTACTTTAAAAATACTTTATAGAGTAGATTAGAATTTTGAAACTATAGTACCAAAATAAAATATAGGAAGTATTGGAAGTTTTTAGATTATTTCAAAAACAAATATTTTATAAATTTAAAATACCATTCATTTGATTTTTTGATAACTCTGTAGTAAATAAATAACTTATTTCTGAGAAGTAAGTTTATCTGTTGTGTTGAGATGCTGAAAAGATTACAGATTAATACCAGGCTGCTGCAGGGAGGCTCAGAGTAGTCTGAAATACTAATCATTTATTTTTATTGCCTTCAGGTATATCTGTAAAATATAAAATGGATCATAGGACTTGTGGATTAGACCCAATTTTTAGTAATATTTCACATCATACGTCTATAATTCATTCACTAGATAGGAAACAAATACTATTAATTATTTTTCTCAATTCATAAATTTTAAAGTTCATAAACTTTTTAATTTTGTTTTTAACTGATATTCTCTTTTACTATTAAAATTACATAGTAAAGGCAGTGTGGATTCATTTGTCCAATAAATATTTATTGTACACCTATTATGTGCCAGGGACTGCTCCAGGCTTTGAGGAAACTGCAGCACAAAACAAAACAGGCCAATTTGAGTTCTGCTTATTTTACATTACTTTTTTGGCATTACTATATATTATATTTTTTTCATAGCTATTGGAAAAAAATACAAAGTGAGAAGGAACTTTTTAAATAATTAATCTTTTCTTCACAGGTACTACTGAGCGAGTGTGCTTGATCCAGGGAACAGTTGAAGCACTGAATGCAGTTCATGGATTTATTGCAGAAAAAATTCGAGAAATGCCCCAAAATGTGGCTAAGACAGAACCAGTCAGCATTCTACAACCCCAGACCACCGTTAATCCAGATCGCATCAAACAAGTGAGTGTTTAGTTGGGAAATCAAAGAGAAATATGCACAGTATAGAATGAATTCTTTATAAAAGAAGTCTTAAAATATTAGCATATAGTTTTTTTTTCTTGAACATACTTAAAACATAACAGAGTTGTCATTTATTTAAAGTCTCTTCCATAGATTGATCAATTGATTTATTGATTGATTGACTTACTCATTTATTAGTATTAACACTGAGGAGCCATTTCTTTTGTGACTCATTTCTTTTGTGATTGACTTTTAGAAAATTTAGACACAGATTTGATATTTTATAGGAATTTAATATAATTAAAATTATATCACTTTTTAAATAAAGTATAAAAATTGAAATGAAACTATATCCTCAAAATTTTAAATACCATGTTTTTAGTATTTAGTCTTCAGTATAGTTATTGTACATATAAACTTCTGTTGTGTTAATTTGTCATCTTCAACATTGTTTATCAACAAATATGTATAAGTATACTTTTGTACCTAGCAAGCAGTTCGTTGTTACAAATCAGTTATTATGTTCTGTATAAGTTGTGTAGAATATATGTATGTGTTATTAAGGGCCAATGTTCATTTTTAATGTGTGGGATTTTCTGTAACAAAATTTTACTTGATAAAAGACAATGTGACTTTTTAAGAGTGAATATGGCTGACATGATGTAGGAGAAAAATGACATTTTTTCAATATTAAATAAGGTGGATTCTTCCCATGAACTCTTTTTAATTCTCAAATTTATTTGATACTTTGTTTATAATTATCGTTTCTGCATTCACCCCTTTATATTAACTTTTTAATTGGTGATCATATTAAGAGTATGCCTTCAAAAGAAATGTATTCATTAATTCACAGAATATTTAATTTATAGAATACTTATGTTCACTGTAACAAATTTGAAACATAGCTTATAATTTATTAATTTCATGTTTCTGAATTGAAAAAATATTTTATACTAAACAATGTTATGAATCTATTATAATTTTACTGATATATAGAAAAATATAAGGCTGGCTAATCAAATACAAATGTAGAAATTACAAATTAGGCAACATATTTTCAAATTGTAGGCTGATATTCAATTTCTGTTAATTCTCTTTAAGAAAGTCCTTTCATGTTTAAATTATGACAAAGTAGCTATTATTCCATATAAAATCATTCATTTTATACTCTTTGTTAGTGCCAATATAGTTCAGTTTATATACCCTTTACTATTTTAAGAAAGTAGCTTTTATTTTATACATGACAGAATATAAATATTTAAATCTCCAAACACCAGTATATTCTTTTGTTCTTCACAGACATATGTAGTTTTGAAATGTGCTAGGTAAATACAAAAAATATTCCTGAAACTGATGCTTTGGAAGTGATACTATAACTATTCAGATTCTAAAACCTTGAATTTAGTTAAAGACCTCAGGGCCAAAATTACCTGAGGCTAAGGATTTACAGAATTAGCATTTAAGTGTAGGGGTCTATTGACTTTCTGCCTTAATCCAAGGTATTCTTCCTTTTCTTTTGTAACTTCTGTGAGAAAATTCAAACATTTAGGAATGGGATGAACATCTTGATTTTTTGAAAAGTAAACATACAATGTAAATTTTAATAGTATATCACTAGCAATATATTCAGGACAATGACATGAATGAATTTTTATTATTTTTATAATAATAAATGGCTAGTACTATCAAATAACAGTCCCTGAATCATTGTTAAAATTCCAATTTTCTCTAAAGCAATATGAGTTTTATAAGCTATTACATTTCCAGTGCCAGTATAGATTTATGAAAATATTTAAGTTTATGAAGAATTTAAAAGTTTGGCTTATTTTATTTGCCTTTTTCTTATTTAAATTCAAGGTAAGTGTTAAGAAATAGTGATTGTTTTACTTTTGTATATTTGCATTAATGTGAGCCTTATAGATATTCATGGAAGTAAAATTATTGTTGATTTTTAATATTTATGTAATTAATAAGGTATGTGAACTAGAGTATCATTTTAAAAGATTTATCAAAAGAGTACCATAAATATAGTAGGGCAATATATTTAACACTTAAATATTTTTTTCATAAATATAAAATTTAAAAATTTACTTAAAAGTCTAGAAGAAAGATCATTTTTCTAAAATTTTATAGATCAACAGTTTTTTATGATCTAAGTTTAAAATTCTCTAATATTCTAAGTATCCTGTTTTACCAATTTAAGACTTTTGTTGAACCACTCTAAATAATAATTCTAGTGTGTAAATTTAAATAACCATGATTTATGTCTGAAGAAATTGTGCTGGTTATCCAGTATAAAATAATGTCTAAAATAAATGATTTCTGCTAGAATAGATAAAAACATATTTCGTATGATATTTACATGTCTTTGATTTTAATACATAGGATCATAATATTGCTTTTGGAATGGTAGTTTTTCCTTAACTAAGGATATAACATTTACATTTACTTCGGGCTTCAGTCCTGAAGTTAATTTTTAAAAATAATTTCTTTAAAACATTTTTAAGAATTTTCTTCTATTTAAGATTATGCAAAAAATAAAATTAGAGTTTTAAAAATACTGGAACTAGAAAATGTAACATTTGCATAGAAATGAATTCATATTGAATATGAAATAGATTGTTAATGTTTATTACATGTTTATTTTTTATGATTGATAATTTTAAGCTTTTGCTTGTAAATATATATAATTTATAACAAGTAATTTAGACTTAAAACAGGAAGTCGCAGTTCTAAACAAATAAAAAACTTGCTTCAAAAGTTATAATTTTGCACCATTGATTATGGGCTTTTAATTAAATACTATATTCGGAATTATGCACTCTAGATACATTTAGTTGGTAGCCGAATAAATTGCATGAACCACCATATTCTGCCCAAATAAAACTTACCTTTACTGACTAAATCAATTGTCAAGAATAGTTTCTGAGGAAAGTAGTACATACTGGTCTTGTAAATCTTTTACATAGTAAAATCATGAAATCTAGCATGACAGCCTTACATCTAACTTCATTAGCTCTTGTGAAATATTCAATTCTTAATTCTCAAATATGTTTTTTTTTAATTTAAGTCAAATGTTTATTTGCTGGTACAGAAAAACTCTAATATTTTATATATTCAAAATGACAATAATATTTGTTGAATAATCAAAATATTATAGCTTCTGTTCTATGCTCGTAACATCAGGGGACTATTATGAGGGACACAATATCATTGTTCTTAGTTTATAGGACAGTATACTGAGAAACAGATATGCAATAAAAGCCAATAAACCAAAATTAAAGATATTAATTTCAACATGGAACATACTGTTTCTTATTTTTAGGACACACAAAACACAGACATTCAACAATCTTCAAATAATTTAGAACTTATTTGCCTACAAGCTCTGAACTCATTCCTGGAACACTTCTTAACCTAGATTTTTTGGTAGATATTTTTTCTGTTTCTACTTTTTTATGTTTTGAGCTTTATACTTCCTCCCCCACACACAGGATTATTGTAACTTTTCCTCTTGTTAAATTCCTCGATTCTCCCTCTGAGTGTGGTTGTTTATACATAATGAGCCAATGTAATGAACCCCTAAACATAGTAGAAACCACTGACCAGTAATATAGTTATTTAGCATTTGTTAACTTTCTTTGTCTATTACAGATTTTCAGCAACTTCTTTCCTTTTTGGCTCAAGTGTGATTTTAAGAAAACCTACATTAAAGAAATGATTACAGGCACATAGAGAATTCTCTTGTATTTAAAAAAAATAAATTAAGTTGTCAAAAGTTTTATTTAACCCAAAGAATTTTACTTTTGTCATGAGATATTAGCAAAATAGTACATAATTTATTATTGTCATTCAATCATGAATTTATTAAAGGCCTTCTTAGTGAATTGCAAAATATATTAAATTACAGCCCTTATTCTCTACAATTAGTTTGTGAGAGATCATAAATGCTTAATTTATAAAACCATATTTATATACCAAAACTGCAATATAAACGTACTATACAGGTTCAGAGGAGTGTGAAAGAAATGCAGGCTATTGACATCTGAACCTTGAAGATTGTAGAGGAATTGTATAATTAGAGGAGAAGAAAGAAAAAAAGCTTATTTTAGACACATGAAACCATGTGAATTTAAAGAAAAAAATACCATAATTATTGAATAGTAAAAAGACAATCTTAATAGAAATGGAACATTTGTGTTGGAGTTGAGCAGAAATAAGGTTAGGTAGGGATATCTGGCTGAAAGACGTTCTATAAACTACAGATTCTTCTTAATATTTCTCTGAAGAGCCTTTTTAATTTCTCTGGATGTTTATTAAAAAAGGGAGGTGCTTTTGCATTCTTTTCTGTGGTGAAAATTCAGGTAGAATCTTAGGGTGCTTGTGGATATAGCTATTGGTAGGAGAAAACAAGAACTATGACAATTAGCTGACTGTTTTGCTACACAGATCTTTAGATTTGAAAGTTTGGAAGATAATATTTTTAAACCATTTTTTATGTAACAGAAATCCAGGGGATGTTAATCTTTGTCAGGAAAAAAAAAGTTTTGTGGTTAAGAATGAGAATCAGTAATAATGTTAATAGTAATATATGTGGTACTTACTTTGTTTCTGTGCCAGCCATTGTGCTATGTACTTTACATATATTATCACATTTCATGCTTCCTCATAGAAATCCTATGAGACAGGTATTGACTAGTCCATGTTATACTTATGGAAGCTGGTGCTTAGAGGAATTGAGTGACTTACTCAAGGAAATGTAAGTGATATTATCTTAACACAGAGCTAAATGGCCTCCAAGTTTGAGTAATGCTGATAAAACAAAAACCAATAGATTTCTCTCTTGGGGGACTTTTCAAAGTCTTGAATAAGATTCCCTAAGAAGAAGACTTCATTTAAAATAGAATGTCTATAAGAGTGAAGCTGGGAGACTAGGCAAAAAAAAAAAAAAAAAATAGAGAGCGAGAGAGATTAGGCAATATTTTAAGAACAAAATGATAACATTTGATTTCTTTTTGGTGGTGAAAGTTGAGACAAATGCATGAAGTTGAAAGATATTTCAAAGTAAACTTTATAAGCCTTTGAGACTGATTTGTTCTAGTTCCAAATGGGTGAAGAAAGAATAAAAAATGACTATGTATGGTTTTGACCCTAGCATAACGCAAAGCCTGAAAGCAAACAAGTGAATTTTAGTCAGACACCTGTTTTTTGTTTCAGGAAAGTTGAATTGTAAATAGTAGTTTTTTTTTCTTTGATAGAAACATAAGTGAGAATCTAAAATTGAAAATGTAGATACTTGATTGCAATAGAGGAGATAATTTTACTTCCACTTCATAGTATGAGAGAATAAAAAACAAAGAAATGAACTAAAGAAACAGTTTTCAGAAAAATTAAAGTGCATAGGATCTGGAATAAGACTGCCAAGGTTCAAATCCTGGCTCTTTAACTTACCAGCTGTGTACATTTGAGCAAGTTGTTTTGTTTCTCTATTCCTTCACTTCTTTACCTATAACATGGCGATAGTATTGTTTATCTATTTCATACAGATATTTTGAGTATTAACTGAGTAGAACTATACCTGGTTCCCAGTAAATATGCTTTATAAATTATAAAGATGAAAGGGAAATCAGTAACCTTTCCTGTGAGAAAAATAAGGAAAGTATGAGGAAAGATGCTAAAAAGAATCAAATACCCAAAGAAAAGTACAAAAGTAAAAAGCAACTAATTTTTTAAATAGGAATCATTGGTGATTTTAAAAGTTAGTTTGAATCACATGGTGAGAGCAAAGTGATTGTTTCCTAATACCATTTAATAAAAGTAAAGAGGCTGTTCAGGTAAAAAGAAAAAATGTTGTGAAGTGTGGAAAACTGCTGATTTGACACTTTGGATATACAAAGGAGAAAAATATAAATTAGAGAAGCTCACACAACCTTTGCTACTCAAGAGGGAATGGCTTCTCTTAAAGAATAAAAAGGAACTTGAAAGGGCATAGAAATTAAGGATGAGGTTACTGAAGGAGCAAGGCGACTCAAGAAAGGTGAAAAGATACAATTTAAAGTGTTAGGATCCTGGAGTATGAAGAGTAGGAGGTCCAAGTACGAAATCACAATTTTGTCTACAATGAAAAGAATGAGAAGATGGGGGCAAAGAGTAGCTTGAAAAAGTTGGGATGAAGTCAATTGTGGTATATAAGGAAGCTCATTCTGGGAAGTCATGATTTTTTTCAAGTGATAAAGAATATCAATTGAAAGTAAGATAAGATACATGGGACTAAATTGATGAAGAGAAGGGTAAAATGTAGAATAGCAGTTATTAGGAAAATAAGCTATAAAATAAGAATAAAATATGAAAGACCTATTGAAATTGGGCAATATGTTTTCATTAGGGCTGAGAGGTTCCAGGTATTTCAGACATTATAGGAAGAGGTGGATACTAGTCAGAATGAAAAACCAAAGATGAAAATTACATATCTAAATATTTTATTTATTATTTTTTATAGAGCAGTATATGGATGTATTTAATAGAACTCAACACAGAGGTTTAGGAAGATGACTGCTTAAGTAGAAATACTCAGCTTTGATAGATTCCAAATTACAATTGAGATTCGTTGTTCGTTGCTGTTCTCAATATACCTATAAGTATGAGGTTCTGATAGTCTGTTACCATAGATTTGCTTGAAGGTAAGCTATATTTATTATAGAGACTATTTATAGCAATATTCTCATCCAGCACACTGTCGCTTGTTAACAAGAATGCATCTTAAAATTTGTATTTACTTTTTAATTCTTATTCCTAAAAGCCTAGTTACATCTACCTTTTAACTAAATACCTATTGTTAACTTTTAAATTTTTAAAAACTATATTACAAAGAATCTACTGTTTTAAAATTTAAAACACTTCAAATTTCTCTGCAATAAGAAATTCAGCTTTCAATGTTTAGAGCAGAATTCTTAAACAGCCATTCAATTTATGTAAATAAAAATATTATTTTTCATGTGAATGGTGAAATTGTGCTTTAAAAATGCACACTTCACACTCACTTGCTAAGTGTTTTTAAAAAATTTAGAGGAGTGTGTCCTTTTAAATATTATTTATAACTAATACTTCAATATTGTTGCTACATGGAGATTTAGTTGTTACATCTTCATGATATAATTCAGAAATTTTACTAAATGAATAATTTTTAATTCAAAACCACTAAACTTAAAGTCTGTATAGTAAATAGGAGTAAACATTTTGTTTATAAAATATGAGGGAAACAAACATTGTACATTTAAATATTTCTTATGGATTTTTCTGTTCTACTTATCCGTGTGGAACAGATATCTATCAAAGCTTTTTTGTTAATTAATAGAGCCTTTTAAATTAAAGGCATTACTTAATATATTTACATTTATCTGTGTATTAGAACAGTTTTTACAACTAGTATTTTTAAAAAGAGCTGAAATACAAGCTTTCTGGAATCTGTAAGTTAATTTGTAGAGGGAAGAGACTTTTGAGTTTAAAAGTATCTATATGCAAATAGCTGGAAAATTCATCACATCTTTATTTCATTACATGTTCATTATTTTAAAAATTTAAACCAAGAAAATATGTTTAGAAACAATTTTCTGTAATGTTTTGACAATCTTATTCCTTGAAGCCCAAACTTATATGACTTTCACCTGTTTGTTTAAAATGTCAAACTCTAATTTATTATGATGTTTAATAACCAAATCTTTAATGAGTTTAAATATATTAACATGTCTCAGAAGTTTAAAATTATTGTTTTTATTTCTATGGGAAAGAAATAGCATTAGAATTACTAAGGGCAGTGTTGATGAATATGAGTTATGCCAATTATTAATAATACATGCCCAATATTTCATATATATGCCAAGCAAAAAGAAAGGTATCGAATAAATTGGTAGAAGATAAAATTGTTCTGAGTGACTACAAATTCTCAGCCATTTGATGTTACTACTTTTCCACATAGTTAGTTCTTTGTAATATTTTAAGACCTTGTTGAGAATTCAAATCCAGGGCAAGGTGGATGTCATAGTGAGCCTGTGGTACTTCAGGTTCATTTTACCTTGATGGAAATAGAAAAGCCCAGTACACATACCTTGTGCTTCTGTAGGTTAATGAACTCCGATTCTAACCTGTATTGGGAGAAATAAGTAACAGATTTGTTTCACATATATGTAGTCAGCAACCTCATTATTAGTAAGATTAGTACAGAGCAGATTTTTAAATATATGCTAACTGCTCACAGGAATTCTCTGCAATAACAATTGTAATCAGAGATGGGAAAATGAAACCTTTACTGTTCAATTTATAGTACATATAGTAACATGAAGTCAACAGTGTATGTTTAGCATAGTATTGCAAGGAAAAGAAAATATTAGGGCAATTTTTAACGACTGAAAATTAGTCTCTTTTGAGAAATGATAGGAGTTTATTACAAACAACAAAAACAAAGCATTTGAAGGTTTTCCCTTCCTTTTTGTGGTTATACTCCTGGATGTAGCTCCTTTCCCTCTTTTAAACATGATTTAACAAAAATCTTGGTATGCTTCAACACCAAGTCTGGTTTTCCTCAAAGTAGCTTAGGTTTTCCCTTGAGACATGGACTGCTTACAACATGATCTAATGTTAGAACCGACCTGACTTCATTATTGAAGAACAGGGAGTTAAGTAGGAGTTTGTCAATTTATCTTCTCTTTTACTCCTAATTGTTTTTTCTACCCAGATGAGAACTTTTAAATCTTCAATGCACAAATATGACTACATTAAGTAATTTCACCTCCTTTTCCTGATACTGCTAAACCTTTAAAGTTATGCTTTTGCTCATATCTGAGTAATTTTGATGGATATATAATAATATAACTGTTCATACTGAATTGTGTCTATACTATAAAACTACCCTATTTCATCTATTAAGAAATATTATCTATTCAGGGTACTACTTAAGCAATGCTTTTTGCTGAGGAAAAACACTTTTTTAAAAGAAAATATATTTTTTAACATTTTACACTTTATCCTTTTAGACGTGAGTTTTTTAAATGAAGTAGTCAACAAGTATATTATGCTCTCACAAACATTTTATATTTAATGTATATGTGTGTTTAGAAGGGAAGTGACCAATTAAGATTCCTAATACTTTTGTGTTTATTTTTAACACAGGCTGATGATGCTACAATATATTATACCATTCATCTATATTAAATTTTAGTGTTTGGCATAAATGATAGAAGTATTATGGCAATTTGTTAAAATGCTATTAGTTACTTGTATATTAATATGAAGTTAATGTTTACATTTTCAGACGGGCTCTAAATTTATTAAAAATTAATATTTTAGAAGAGAATGTGATATTAAGAACTCAGAACTGCAAATTTAATTGCTTTTAAATGTGGATCCCTAAATTCATGTGGAATCAACTTGTTGGTGATGTTCAACATATTAAGTAGGTGTATACTTTTATGCCAAAGTAAACTTCATTTCACCACTTCTTCCAACCCCCGACTGTATTCATTGATAGGAAAATGACTCTTTAAGTTTTATTCATTGAATTTCTTAAATTTTTGTTTGACATCTCTTTTCACCCAAGAAAACAGAGGGAAAGAAAAGAGACTACTATTCATGAATATGGTCAGGATACCTTTAATACTCATGTGAATTTTTATCAGTCACCATCATGATTTCAAGTCATGAATTTATTTTTACATGCTTATGCATGCATATTTACATGCATTAGTTATTTAATTGATCTTAAATTCCATTAAATTTGAATGAATAGGAGAAAAAATTGTTCATAGGATTTTGTTCTCGTTATATTACATTTTATTTTATTTTGTTTTATTTAAATAATCAGTTTAAGGCTTATAAAGGTTGATTTGCTCCTGAACTGCTTTGTTCCCAGACATTGCCATCTTCCCCAACTACCACCAAGTCCTCTCCATCTGATCCCATGACCACCTCCAGAGCTAATCAGGTACAGTATCATCCTGTCATCTACACCATACTTTTCACGGGTGATTGCCTGCACACTGGAAAAAAGATAATGGTGGGTTAAGGATGTATTTGTTCATTCACATATGTACACCATGATCAGATTCCAGATAACCTGAGAAAGAAATATCAGTTATTTCTGAAAATTTATATGCATTTTTAACTTTAGATAACAAAAAAATATGCAGATGGAAGACTACTAAAATTTTGGATTCTCCCCTTAAAATAATGATGACTTTATGGAGTTCTGAGGGTTATTTTTGAGTTCATGTTTATAAAATCCCTTATTGTTTCTTCCTAGGATTCTTTAGTATACAAGTTCAGAATATATGTAAAAAACAAATGTATAAATGTGACTTATTGAGCAAAGGTATATCTTTAAAAGTGAATGCATTTTCATTTTTTTTTTTTATTTCGGACATTCCTTAATATGTAAACAGTTTTTAAACTTTGGATGAAAAGCATTTCTAGAAATCTAAAAGTCACTGAAAATTGATTCTTGTGATAATTTTGATGCTGTTTAACAACTGAGGAAATGGTATTTTCTTAGAATTTAATAGTAACATTTTCTTTGGCAAACTGCAGTTAGAAATAGATCTGATTTAGTTTGATTTTATGATTGTTTTGGTAATGTATATTTGTAGGTCATTCTTCAAATATGTAGTTATTTTTGGCACATTTAAGAAAATCATCTAAATTATTTTATGTAATTCAGAGCCATACTGTACTTTAACTTCACAATTGTTGAAAAAATATATATTTATTAAAATGATTAAACACATTTTCATTTTGCCTGAGTTGAGCTTCATTTAGGTGAGAAATGTTATTTTCCTTAATATTTTCACTTTTTTTTACTAATACAGGCCTTATGTGATTATTTAAATATTAAATAAAAGCTTATCATTTAAAATATTTTTCATAGTTGAATAATAAATTAATATATTTGCTAATATATTAACTGTGGGTTTTGCATATGATCTACCATAAGACTATCAGAATTCTGTTGCCCATTTATCAATCCTAATACTTTTGCAACCTAGGAAAAGTTGGATATTATTCTACAGAAGTCTGACTTTTATTATATGCTATAGCATTCCCTTCCAACTTCAAAAATACTTTAAAATGCTCACATTTTAGCCCCAATAAATCAGTTTAAAAATTACACATCTCTAGTGATGAACCCAGCACTTCTCTTTGAAGGAAATGGTACTGTATAAAGTAAGAACCAAACTTGTGTCATTGATGCCTGAAGCTAAAAAGTGTATATACATTTTTACTTTATATACCTTATCTATTATATGAGCTTTAATTATATGATATAGAAAATTAATGGGAAAACAACTGACTTTATGTTTTTGATGTTTCTCTTATACTTCATTATTCTTTTTCAAACAAAAACAAGATAATGAGTACCACTGCAATAAAAAACAAAACTTTTTCTCAATATAAAAAGTAAAATCCTGGCTCTAGAAAGAAAAAAGAATCTCAATAATTTTGTCTATGAAGTTAGATTTGTATTTTCTTTTATTTATTTTATATGAACATGTGAATATATATAAAATGATTTTTTAAAAGGCTAATTATATGTTGAAGTTTACTAATATATTTCTACCTTCAAGTCATGTTGCTACATCTACCTCTGACAAATCTAATATGTTTCTAATTTAAACTAATAAGTCATTTGTGGTTTTATACTCTTTCCACTATACTCAGTTATATTTATTAAATTTATATTTGTACAAATAAGCATAGTATCTTTTGAATAACATGAGGTAAAATGTAAAAAAGGAACAAAACAGAATTCTTAAAGTCACTGAAGGAATTTTTGTCATCATCCATCTTGATGTTATTAGGAATTATTTTATTCCCTGTAGTATTTCCCAATAGTCTATTCATGCAAATTTGGTAATTTGGTTCTTCTTGTTCATTCAAACTTTAAATAACTCAGAGTTATTTCTTGTATATAGTCCTAATTAGATCAGCATCACTACTGTATTGACAGATCTGTAAGGGTAACCAAGATAGAAAAATGAGTTCTAATACAATAATCTTAAACTCTCCATAATTAAAATAAATTTTAAACCTATAAGAAAATAATTTTTATTGCTGTTTAAGTTTGCTTTATTTTTAGTCAGTAATTTAGTAAGTATGTCTTCAATTTTATAACTGAAAAAAATGGTACAAAAATAATTTAATTATTATTTCTGTGTTCTAATGAATATGATACATTCTACTGTTAAAAATACCAACATTTCCATGCAAATTTTTGTAAACCAGTATAAAATACATACAAACAACTGTATTTTTGTCATTTTCATCAATAATAACTAAACGAATTATGATTGAGTTCTAGTTCCAGAATAGTTTGTTTGTAGAATGTGATAAAGAGAAATAAGGGACTGTTAGTGTTCAAAAAAACCCCAAAATTAAAAGCACAGAAAATACATGAAAGAGGAAGTTTTATCTGTAGTTTTCACATTTAAAAATCTTTTCTGTTTTTTTTTTAAATGACTATGTTTCAGTATATACTGAATTTAACTTTCCTACCCTCATGTTTCCATAGTTCAAATTGTTTCCACAGGTCAGACTGACAGACTATAACTACAAGGTTGTGACTCTATAATAATTTATGCTCAGAAATTGAAAAGCTACCATAATGAAAGATAAAACTCTAGACTGGAGCCAAATTGCTTGTGATCACATCCTTGTTCTGCCAGTTTCTTGCTATGTAAATTGGGCCTCAGTTTCCCATTTTTGAAATTTGGGTAATATCGCTGCTTAGGGTTGAAGTAACTATCATTTAAGATAATAAAGGACATAGCATACAGCATATTAAAACTGAGTTTTACCTTTAAAGAAAAATTCTAAGATAGTAGTGTTGCTGCTTTTTCATCTCTAATCGAAGTCTGTCATTTTTCTCTAGCAAAAATACTGATACTTGTTTAATTAATCAAATTGCTCTTATTTCCCTTTGGAAAATAAAGTAGGGCTAATAGTGTTACAACATATGCTATTTTTTTATTTGCATATTACAAGATGCAAGTTTGACATTTTTAACATATGATATTTTAAAGATGATGGAAATGTAAAGATATAAGATTATTTAAGCAATATGTTTAAACTTAACAAATACAGAATCAGAGTCAGTTGGTTTAAATAGTTCTAAGTTGTTGATAATAAATTTTTCAGTCACTTCAAGATTCAACAAAATTGTTTTATTAATCAGTTAATGGTGCTAAAAACTAAATTTCAGCCTTATTTTTTTGTTCCTGGATTTTGCTCTCCTGGGATTCTCCTCAAAATTCAGGAAAAGATAAAAGGAGTTATTTCAGAAATATTTGCCTTATTGACAATTATGTATGTACTGATAAATTTAAAATTATAAAACAAAATATAGAACAAATGAAAAATAGGTAACTAAAGCACCTTGGTTATAGTAATAGAAAAACACAAATAAGACTCCCTTATCTCACTTTAAATTCATGACCACAGGATCTCAAATGATTCCTTAACTCTGTTAGACTATCATAAGCCTTTTTTACTCTTTTATTCATTAGCCTTTTTTACTCATTTTTTACTCTTTAGATGACTATTTCATAAGTTCTCTCTCATCTCTGCATTAGTTTTCTGTTGCTGTGTATCAGATTACCACACACTTAGTGGCTTAAACATCATACATTTATTATCTTGAAGTTTCCATGGGTCAACAGTCTGGGCACTGCTTAGCTGAGTCTTCTGCTCATGGTTTCACAAGACTGCAATCAGAGCATTGGCTGGGTGCATTCTTAGCTAGAGGCTTGACCAGAAACAATCCTCTTTTAAATCTGTCCAGGTTAATGGCAGCATTCCATCCCTTGCAGCTGTATGTAAGAGCCTATCTTCTTACTGCCTGTAGGCAAGAGGCAGCCCTCAGATTCTAGAGGCTGCCCAAGTTCCCTGCCATGTGAACCCTCTCTACAGACACTTAACAACAGTATAGCTGTTTGCTTCTTGCAAAGCCAGTAGATCTCCTTACAGTGTGTTACTAGCAAGATGGTGTCTTATATGTTGAACCCAGTCACAGAGGTGACTTCTCACCTCCTTTGCCGTGCAATATAACTTAATCACAGTAATGCCATTCCATTCCTTGCCATATTCTCTTGATTAGAATCAAGTCAAAATTTATACCCACACTCAAAAGAAGGGTATCATAGAAGGTGTTACACCAAGGGGACAGAAGTCATGGGGCCATCTAAGACTTGTTCCTACCACAACTCCTCATTATCTCTTGCTCCTTCCTCACTCCCAGATTTTGACCTTAATTATTCCTGCTTTACTGAGAAAAATGAAATAATGAACAAACAGAAACTTCATAAACTTATATCAACATATGTACTTAATCAGCCAGCATTTATACCCACATATCCTACCTTCTCACCTGTTACTATAGATGAAGTTTCCCTGCTCTGATCGAAAACTAGTAATTTCAGTTGTACATTAAACCTCATCCTTTTCCTTTTGCTCAAAGACATCCTTTCAGCAGTTCCATTTTCTCTATCCTTTATCTGTTAAGTTGTTAATCTCTGTGGGATCATTTCCATGAGCATATGTTTGTTTTCTTCTCCCACCTTAAAAGACAAAACAAAAACATTTAATCTCACTTCCCCCACTAATTAATGCCTTATTTTTTTTACACTCCTTTGTAGCAAAACTCACAAAAGTATTGTCTCTACCCTCTTCCAATTTCTGTCTTCCCATTATTTCTTAAATCTACTCTAGTCAGGTTTTTGCCTCCACCAAAACTATTTTTCCAAGGACATCAGTGATGATCACATTGCTAATTACAGTTGTCTGTTCTTAATCCAGGTGTTACTTGACCTATCAACTGTATTTATCATAATTTATCACTTTCACTTCCTTGATATTCTGTTTTTACTTGGCTTCCAGGAAACTACACACTCTTGATACAGGAAAAATCCTGTATCATGCTATGTGCTTCATCTCAGAATCCTTTGCTAATTCCTCCCCTCATCCCACTTGAGGCTGGAGTGCTCCAGGCTTTAATAATCGAGACTTCTGGGTTTATACTTTTCTTTTTCTTCATTTAGCACCTTGGCTTTTATATACTGACATCTGCAACATTTACATCTCCAGTGAGAGGTTTACTATGAACTAATGGATCTTATGCCTTAGGATTTCTCAACTGCACTGGCTTATTACAAGGCCCTGTGCCTAATTTTATGTTTCATGATTTTGAATGTACTTCCCTAAGATGTTATTAGGAAAATAAGCTATAATAGTGTGTAATAGTGTGTAATAATCAGGCCCCACATAACTGAGGTTTATAAGTGGAAAAGGTAGTGAATGTGGCCCTTTCCTACCACTTCTCTCCTCATTCATTCTGCGTAGCCAAATTGACCTGTTTGCCTTCCTTTGCAGACATTAGCTATGCTCTTGCTTGAGTATTTTATTCTTGTTTATCTTTCAGCATGAAATTCTCTTTTTTCAGAGTTCTACTTGGCTAACATCTCCATAGCTTCAAGTCTTTATTCAGAATTCACCTCCTCAATAAGGTTTAGTTGACCACCCTGTTTAATATTGCACTCTGACCTCCCCTTATCTCAGTACTTCTGATTCCTTTTATTTTGCTACGCTTTTTCCATTGCCTCCTAAAATACTATATACTTTGCTTATTATTATATTTATTATGTATTTTCTGTCTCGCTTTCTTAGAAAGGAAGTTGTGTGAGAACAGGGATCTTTGTTTTATTCTCTAATGTATCAGAAGCTCTAACCTAGAGCATAATAGGTACTCAGTAAATATTTGTTGAATGACTAATATTATTGGAAGAATAGGCTTAAAGTCTGTATGCTTAAAACTCATATTTTTATTTTTGAAAATTCTTTCAAATGTGAAATTTTGTACAGAAGTTCTCTAAAAATGGAACCAACTGTAAAAAGAATAATTTTGATTGAATCAATAGGTTATATTACTGGGACATGGCCTTCTTTGTTATATTTCTATTTTACTTCTTATAGTACTCAGAGTACAGTTTTAAGACCAGTCAAGCTCTTGTCTCAGGTATCATTATAATTATTCAACAGAATATTGAAATTAATTTTCATTTTCTTCAGTGTTTGTGTGTGAGTGTGATGAGCGTGCACGTGTATGTATGTGTGTGTGATGTCAGGATAGTTTTCTTTAGACATGTATTTAAGAAAGTGCTAGTAAAATAGTGAAATTCAAATGCTCTTTTTAAATGAACTGATTGACTTTATTATATGCATTAGATTTTATGCACTTTGCTTACCATTAGGATACAATTTGCTATTTGGGTACAATTTCTTATGGCTAAACTTAGTATACATCATATACATATTAAGATCTCCCAAAATTTCCAAGAATAAAATGAATTAAAAAAACACAGAATCCATATTAAGAGAACTTATAGTTTTTATATAAGGACAAAAAACATTCCCTTAATAAATAGACTTAGATCAACTTTGGAAGGGAAAATTTAATATCATAAAAGTATTCAATTAAATTGTAATTTATTGTATTTTCATCTTCCAATTTTTTTCTGGTTTTCTGCAAGAGAGAAACAAGGCAAAATGATTTAATATTCATACAAAAATTAAGTGCCTGAGAATTATGATATGATTGATGAAAGGATAATTGTGTGGGATGATGTATTTCACTCAGTATTAAAGTTTACTGTAAAGCTATTATAATAAAAGCATTTGATAGTAACAGTCAGATATAATGGTCACTGAAATGTAATATAGATTTCAGAAGTAAATCCACATTTATATTGGAACTTACTATATTTTATCATACACTAAAAATGGCAGTATAACTTAGGAATTAAGACAACTGTGATCTCAAGCCATAATTCCAGGCTTTAAATCAGATCTTTTCCACTTCCTAATTTTCTGATTTGAGGAAACATCCTTAACTTCTCCATGTATGTTTTCTCATTGTAAAATGTGAATAATGACAGCACTCACTTCATAGAGTTGTCATGTTTATTAAATGAATAAATACATGAAAAGCATTTAGAACACGACTAGTGCAGGGTGATATTTAAGTGTCATTTAAATTCATTTTAGGAAATGATGTTTTATCTAATAAATGATGCTGGCATACTTGACTGTCCACCTGAAAGAAAATAAATTTATACCTTCACTCTCTATGGTATATGAAAATAAATCTCAGTGTATTCAATATTGAAACTGTATGATTAGTTGATGAAGTTATAATGTGTGAAATCAAGTTGGGATGACTTAAGGAAGAAGGAAGCCCAAAACATAAAGGAATAGGTTAAAATATTTAAGTACATAAATATTTTATTTTTATATAGCATAATACACATTAATAAGCAGAAGATGACAGTATCCTTGAAAAAAACTGTTTTAAACAGATATGACAATGAATTAGTAAATCTATAGAGAACTCGACTGATAGGAAAAAAAAGGAAAAAATAAGTAAAGATTATATGAATCAACATCATGAAATTATGTTTTTTTTTAAGCAAATAGATAAAAATTTTGTGTGTGTATATAATACACATATATCACAAATGCAAACAATTTTTATTTATTATTTTTTAGTTGAGGCACCCTTGGCTGACCTCACAAATTGCAAGGACCTTGTCAGCTTACAATCCCTTATTTTTTATTTTATTTATTTTTATTTTTTATACCTACAGCACCTGGTCTTCCTAGGTGGTCCTCCCACCCAAGTACTAATCAGGCCCAATCCTGCTTAGCTTCTGAGATCAGATGGTATCAGACTTGTTCAGGGTAGCATGGCTGTAGACATAAATGCAAAAATTAATCTGTATGTGTTTCTAAAGTGCTGGCAAAGATATAGAAAATAACCATTCTTATACAATGTTGATGTAAGAAATGTTATAACATAGCTTTTGAGAATCTATTTAGTAAACTTAATGCACCAACACATAAGAACGTAGAGACAAGGATGTATGTTGCAGTGTTATTTAGAAGGGCGAAAATTCGAAAACCACCTGACCTCTAACAGGAGCATGGCTGAATAAATTATGATATGCAGAATATTATGCAGTGAAGCTATTAAAAGTAATGAGTTAGAGCCACATAAATTAGCCTAGAATAGTGTTTGCAATATATTAACTTAAGAAAATTAAGTTGCTAACAAATGGCCCTATTTTTAATAGTCAAAAAACATCTTGTGCTCATGTATCATCAGGGTGATGGCAAGGAATATGAACTTCCTTAACTTTTTTTAATATATATATTTTTAATGTTAACTAAGAAACTATAAAACAATATAGAAAAAAATAAAGACTTCAGTTGTGTTATATGCCATGTTCTAAGGAATATAAAGTGAGAATTTCCCAAAGGATTGGGAAAGATTGGACTGTCTTTGATACTATATATCTGTTTGAGCAGCTTGACTCTCATTTCCTAGTTGTGAGATGCTTTATTAAGGAGATTCAAAAAGAATCAAAAGAGAACAGCTTCAGGCCTAGAAGTAGCACTTATTAATAGGCAAAGGAAATGTCAGTTGTTTCATATTTTAAAATTATACCAAATTAAATGGTTGCGTAATATTTGTAATTTTTTTTTTATACATTTTCCTCAAGCCTGGTTCTCAGGCCTAGCTTCACATCAGAATTACCTATGGAGATTCTTATTTAGTAGGTCTAGAATGAGATTAAGCATCTGTTTTAGAAAAATGTTTCCTGAAGCCTTTTAAGATGTGTTTGGAATCAAAGTTTACTTTATGAAAAGTGCACAATAGTAAAGATTTACTAATCAATACAGTTTAAATCTGTGAAGGGGTGTTGTACAAAGGGTGATTATCTTTTCAGATAGCATTACTAATCTTTTGACTATTATCAAATACAGTTAGAGTTTTCCTAATCTTAGAGAGCTTTATGTGCAGATTATATTAGTATTTGTTAAGATTGTTTAGCAATAATCTTGCCAAAAATCGTGGGAAAGTGTTAAATAAATGAGTATTTCCTAACCTTATTCATTCCATTGCAAATGTCTAATAAGTTTGTTAATGTGCTGTGCTTTGTAGATGGTGTGACCTTCACACCCAGTGACGGGAATCAGAGATTCTCCCTAAGGGCAAGTTAAGAATTATGGCTGAAAGCAGCATACCATTAATATTTTCAGGTTAGAATTATAACACACCATTTGGTGAATACCAGGTTTTGTGACCTTAAAAGTCCCTTAAAGGTATGATTTCATATGAAGATATGTTTATGGAAAGCTTGGGACTTTCCAAGTTTCAGTTCAAGAAAGAAGTACACAGCATGGGAAAGGAGTTTATGAAATAGTCGCTCTGTAATGTTACTTATTTTAAACCCCAAATATGACTCAGACATTTGGTAAAAATGCATAGAATGCCATGTCTAGTTTTGGCTGTTAAATAGGCAGATTTACAATACTCTGTTTTGCTGAACTACCTAGTAGGTAAAGGTGGTTGGTTTGTTTCATCAACATTCTCCCTTTAATCAATATCTGTGGTAGTTCTTAGAGCATAGTCTCAAGACAGAACATTATACCTGCTTTTATATAACCAAAGCACTTAATACCTGTTTACTCCAGAACACGTAGAGGTTGCCTTGTTCTGTGCATGTATACAGTTCAATAGAATTGTTTTTATCTTTCAAATAAAGCCATATGAAATGGAAAGTACTTAAAGTAGGAAAAATTGGTTAATTATCAAGTTTATTTTCAAATTTTTTATTTGCTTTTAAAAACGCTTAGAAGTAGGAATGTCTTTGCATATTTGCTGGGGTAAGATGAGTTGTGTCAGATTAGGGAGTTTAATTCTTGCTCACTATAGAATAAACAATTGTTTCTTCTTGTTGGTTTTTGTAATTTTTTATCTTTGATTCAGAAATATTCCAGGAGATAATAAATTGATCTTTTTCATCTTTTCTTCTGAACCTCATACCTTATAATTCATTTTATTCATGTTTGATTTAGCTATTTTTTTCCTTCAGTTAGATAATACAGTCCTTAAATTACTCTTTAAAAATATTTTTGAAAAAGTAAACGTTCTATTTTATTGATGTTTTCATGTAAACTTCAGGAGAGTGAGAGCTTACCCTTCTTATTTACCTCTGTATTCCCAACATCTGAAGCAGTACCTGGCACATGATAGGTACTCAATAAATATTTATACAAT
The DNA here is from genome assembly GCA_030015415.1 of Cynopterus sphinx. Classification (NCBI taxonomy): domain Eukaryota; kingdom Metazoa; phylum Chordata; class Mammalia; order Chiroptera; family Pteropodidae; genus Cynopterus; species Cynopterus sphinx. The sequence goes on from CM057384.1 coordinate 75,569,954, forward strand.
GAATACCAGAAATGTACTAAATTTATTATAAATGAATTGTTTTTTTCTGATTTTGCAGGATTTATTTATTCAGCAGCCTAATTTTGGGATAATTTTTCCATTTCCTTTTGTTATATGGCTTTTATGAAACTAAAATAATTTATATGATAAGAATAAAAAGCTCATTTGAAATTTAATCTCTGTTATTCCCTTTATTTCAGTTTTACCTGTGTATAATTTTACACTGTTTAATTTAACCTCTACATATTTTTATATATATTTAACTTTTGCATTCATATTTTCCACATTCCATAAATTTTCTAATTTCTATTTTAGAATTTATAATTTTGTATTTTACTAATTTTATAACATTAGTTTTCATAAAGTATACAATGTTCTGTGTATGTAATATTTTCATGTTTAGGATGATTTACCAGAAAGATTACAAGAAAGAAACTAAGTTTTAAATGATTATATTCTTTTTATAACTTAGTGTATACTACAATGCAATTTTCAAAAGGCAATATATAGTGCCATAAATATTCTTTAAAAGATAGAGATAAATAGTTGAGTCATTCTTTCATCTACATTAGTTTGGTTTTTGTAGTGATTAATTTTGATGCTCTGCTTTGGAGATTTTTCAATATTTTAGAAGTTAAACATTTTCTTGTTCTACACAGTACTTTACTGTTCACTATTAAACGAATTGTTTGTTCGCTATTACCTTCCTCTAGATTACTTTATCCATTCTTGTGGTTTCAAATACTGTCTCTGTGTTAACTCAAATTTCTCCTTTTCTTCAAACCCATAGTCAATCACTTATGTGACATTCTCACTTGAATGTCTGATAGGTGTTTCAAACTTAAAATATCCAAAATAGAATTCTTAATTCTCTCTGTCATTATAGTTCATCCCTTTCTCATCATCCACTTCAGTAAACACATCTCCTACTTCCATAGCTATTTTTCATTTTTATGTTGATTTTTCTATTTTTGAAATATTAAATTAAAAACATTAGTTTTCATGTAAAAATCTCAAGTACATCAAATATAACTTTTCATTAATCCTAAGAACTCTGAACATGTATCTTATTATATGTGCCCTGAAAGAGTTAAGAAGAGAGGGTTTAAAATAGTAATAATAATAATGATAATAAAGCTTTTTTGATAATTTGATACATGGATGATAACAAATAGGACTTCTAGAAATTTAACCTGAATTTAGTAAAACCTGGTTTATTAAGCATTTAGAAGACGGTACTCCAAATTAATTTCTTTTATAAATAATAGACTGCCCTGTAATAGTTTATCATTTACAACCCTTATGGTTTCTTCATAATTACTTGACTTCTAATAGTTTCCTTTTTTGATATAATGATGTCTAGCGTGCTTATTATCATCTCAATATAACAGGAATGGTTTGAAGTGGTGTTTTTCTTCTTACCTATAAAGAATAGATTTTTCCTATTTTTCTTATTCCTAATTGAATCCCTCTGGAATGGAATACAATATATCTTTAAAATATGCAGAAGCCATCAAAAGAAAAAAAAAACTTTGAATAATGCTTCAAGGGACAAAGTGAAAAAATGTTTTAAGAAAAAAAAAATTAAACTTTATTTGCCTGTAGAATTTCATGAGGATTATCATTTATTTCCCATCTTCTTTCAGAGACAAAAAAAGAGGTATAGTATCTGTCATTCTCTGTCATATTTGGCAACCAGAGAGAAATATAAGTGCAGTCCTTTTGAAAAAAATATAAAATGAAGTTCAATGTTCACAAAACTTTTAAAGTCAATTATTTTGAGGTAAAGAATCAGTTGCTTGATGCAAGACAAGGGGTGGGAGATAAATGCACCAGTTATGAGTGTGACAATAATTCAATAGACACTCATTTGAACCATCTTATTAATTGGTTCAGTTCAGCACTTAATCGAGTAAACACTAACTTCTTTGTCTTCTAGACTTTTAAATTAACCTGACCACATCTTTTACGGCTAAAGAAGCCTAGCTGCAAGCTTAGTGAGTAAAAAACTCCAAAATAATGTAGGAAAAATATAATACATCCATGAAAATTAATTTATTGTAATTTTAACTATTTAAATGATCATAAATCTGTTATTGACTTCAGTAATTTTATGAGTAAAACATCACTACATTTATTTACTTGTATATATCAGTCTGATTGCAGTGTAATTGAATTTTATATTTTAGAAATGATAAAAGTTTTTTTTGTTTTAAGAACCCAAAATTGTATTTTACACACACACCTGCATGGCCATGATGGAATCTTTCAAACAGTTTATTATTTAGTTATACAAATCTACATTTTATTTTTTGGCTTTATTTTTTTAAACCATTATCTAATTGATAACTTCAACCAAGTAGAGACAGGAAATGCAAAATTAAATAAGATACTAGTATGAAGGAAAATAAAATTTTTAAGAGAGATAAATATCTGTTGCCTTCTAGTATAAGCCAGCATAGCATAACTAACATAATAAGAAATGTAGAAAAGTATTCTGACACTTCTGGTGTTAAGGAACCAAGTCTGAGTTGACATGCATATTGTATTTGAACTGCTCTTGCAAGACATAAGATTTCAGAAGTCAAAAATGTATGAATTTTAAGGGGAAGAACAGTGTGGGAATAGAGGTGACATTTCAATCAATTGGAATATATAAACAAAGGAAAAATAACTTGTGTAGACTGTATTTAGGAACCAGCAGGTAAAGTTTGAATTCAGCTGAGGATACTAATCCTAGAAGATGAAGCTGAAAATGCAAGTTGAAGACATGGTATGGAGTGTTTGGAATGTCTACATAGGGAGTCTAGATCATTTCACTGGGTAGTTTAAGGGGAGTGTCACTAAAGGCTGTTGACTAAAGTTTTTTCATAATGCTAAAATAAAAACTCATCCACAATCTTATCAAATTGTCTGATTTTATAGATATGAAACTGAAGGGATTTGATAAAGGTCACACAGCAGAGCTAGGCTAAAAGCCCATATCTCCTAACTGCCAATTCTAGATTCTTGTTATTATACCGCACATTGCTTTAGATAGGATGAAATAGTCGAATTGGGCAAGAAGCATTTCAGGGAAGAAGGAGATCGACACTGCAAATTAGAATATAGAAATCTAGGGAGCAAAAGAAGTCACAAATAGCTCCCAGGTTTAAAACCTGATGTTGACAGTGGGTGCGGGGTAAGGATATATGAGAAAAGACAGCATGGTATTTTATGATAGATACTAGCCATGCTTAAGAAAACTGTACTGCCTTTGATTTAGTTATCAAAAGCAAGGAGATTGAACAAACTAGTAGAAGAGCTGCCTTTTTATTATTCCTGGATATTTGTATTCAAATAACTCTGTGTACATATTTTGTCAAATCAGTACTTTTCAGGAAAGCAGTTACGTATATAAAATCTGTAATCAAAACAGACACATTTTTTCCAATTTGGTCAAGAGTTGATATAGATCCCTCAAAATGACACAAGCATTTCCATTGGATACCACTAAATGGTACCTCCGTAGCCTAAGGTGTGATAATACATGAGGGAAATGAAAGAGATTTCCCCTGTTAGATCATAAAGGGTATATCTAAGTAGAAGGTAAATTAAGTAATCCGCTTGTGTCTCTTTACCAGAGCTATGGCATCCTGACTTTTAGAGCATCAAGGTATATAATAATGTATCATCATTTCTTTTGAATTGACAAACAATACATGACATAACAAGAACAGAAAAATATTTTTAAACATGCTGTTTGGTCGGTTACAGATTATAGAAATCCCTCTCAAAGTGCTTTAAACAAAGAAGGGAATTAATATTGATTCTGTACTGGCTTTAGACATGGTTAAATTCAGATGCCAAAATTCTGTCAGAAAACTCTTCATTTCTGGAGTCTCCTTTTAATCTAGATTTAATGTTATTTTCAATCATATTCTTTCCCTTTTCATGTGGTGACAAGATAGTCACTAGTAATATCAGGCTCTGTTCTACTAGGTTAGAAGCACAAGTTTCTCCATTCTGACAGTTTCGCCAGATTTTCACTAACTCTTGGTCTGTGTTGCGTACTCAATCCTAAATCTTCAGCTAGCTGAATGAATGAAATAACAGGTACCTACTATTGATAGCAGTTGCTTTATAAATGCAGGGCCATGCATATGTAGATTATATTATGGCAACCCTAATAAAATAGTCCATACTATTAATTGAGATATTTTTAAATTATAGTGGTACTTATTTTGCATTTATTTTGAGGCATGGCTTTCTGAAATAGTTCAGTAATTTTCCTGCTATGATCATAAAGAATTTGATGCCTACAAGCACTCTCATAACTTGATAAGACCATAATGAGTTGGAGTTCTGATTTGACAAAGGAGTAAATTTGTGCTAATGTTTATTTTTAATCAGAAACATCAATATTAAAACCTACCTATTAGATTTTTTTAATACTTTTCATAGGATTGCCATAGAGGTTCTATTTTGTCGTTGCAGATCATCACTACTGAAATGTAAGTTTAACAGGAACTTTCAGCACAGAGATAACAGAGCAAGCTTGTGGGAATGAATGTCTGATAGTAAAGAATAGGATGTTGATATTACAGAAATGTGAAAGACATTTAGATAAATCTGATCATCATCTCTCAAAGATTCTAACCCCTTCTCCTTCCAGTTAGGCTTTGTGTCTTCTTTGTATCCTTTATGTACTTCTGTACCAGCACTCTTAAGACTTTCCTGCACTGATACATTTATACATGTTTTCTACAACTAATATGGAAGCTCCTTAAAGGCAGGAACAGTATCATATGTATATCCTTTATCTCAAGCTCCCAACACTGGAGATTCTGGGCCACTCAGTAAACATTCCAGGAAAGATTGGCTGAATTGTAGCAAATGTAGATTGTAGCTTTAAAGGGAAACTGATTTGTAACTGTCAAGAACATACCTGATCTAGTTGATAGATGTTAAACCAAGTAATTTGTATGCTGTTTAAGACCTAGTTATTTTTTCCTCTCAATTTTTTAGAAATAAGAATACGTATATTTGTGTCAGCATGTTAACAGACTTCAATGAAAATGAAGCCATACATATGATTAAAATTTGCTATTTATAATTTCAGTGGAGGATGCACTGTCAACATACAGACTTTTCCTTTAATAAATGCTCGGTTCCTATATCTAAGTAGTAAGTAAATAAGCCATTTTATGTAATCTTCACTCTCTTTTTCTCCCTCAACTACCCTCCCTTCCCAGTATTCAGTTGTCTGCCATCTCCAAGCTTCCACACTGGTGTCTTACTCCTTGACTCTTACCTAACACATAAAATGGAAATAGAGCACTACTCTCTTTTTAGAGGGTCTGTTACCTATCTGTCCATATTAGATTACTATGAAGTGTGCAAATAGATATGGATATGTCTTTTAATTCTTCAAGGAAAAAAGATAGTGACAAAAAAATTGGGTGACATATTCCTTGGCTAGGCTATTAAATATTTATATTTATTAAATTTAGAATTTAATAACTACATTTATTTATATTTCAATTTAATCTCTAAAATGAGTGATCTTTTACAGAGTTATTACTATCTAAAGTTAAGGAATGCTACATATTATAATATAATATGCAATCATTAATATCTTCTCTTAAATCATAACATACCTTTAGTTATATGTCGACAAATGCCAGTCGTACCAACAAAATTTGGGAGCCACATCAGTATTGATAAAACAGCAGTCATAACTGACAATATTTTATATAACATTATTTCAAATAGTTAAAACTAAAATCCAGGGAATAGTACTGACTACATAAAGACATCTCTGTATGAAGATAGATGATGTGGTATAAGTCATTAATTTGCAAAGAAATGGATTTTTTGAAGATGTTTACTTTTATGAAAAGTCCACACCATTTCTGAACTATATATTATTTCAAATTTTTTTTAATATTGAAAAGAAGGAAAATTATTAAAGGGAGAAATAAAAAAGGTAGATAATGTGCAATTATGTAAGTATTAGGCACAGGTTTGCAAGTTCTTTTGGAAGGATAGAACTAGTCTTAGAGTTCAAAAAAAAGCTGTGTATGCAGTAAATATAGTATGAGATTCGTGTGTAGTGTAGTAGAAATTATCTCATATCTCACAGAAGCTTAAAGTGATTTAGAGTGGATGTTATAAAATTATAGATTTTATTTTTATTGACAGTCTATAGGATAGTTTTTATAATTAACCTTTTATGCGCTATTCTTTTAGGTTGTAATCACAAAGGCAAAACAACAGTGATAGAATTTAAAATAATTTAAGAGCAGCTCTTTTGTAACTCTTGGTTGATTAATATATTTTTCTTCCTAAAAATCATTTTAAAATACTATATTTTTTCAGTAGATAAATGTTTTTAATGATATTGTATTGCAAAATTGTTCTAATTTTAAAAATATTTATAAAAATCATTTAATATTCAGATATCTAAATTCTTAAAAGTAAATTTTCTCAATATTTCATGTGCACAGGTAAAATGAAGATATCTGAATTAATCTTTATAATTGGTGTAAGATGTAGTCATGGTTTAACTTTCTAATTAAAACACTTTAACATACTCAAACATTTCAGACAAATAATTTTCTACAAAAAGTCTATGAACAAAGTTAACACATTAAAAATGTATTTCTCAGTCTCCTTGGAACTGAATGAATTTAATCAGTGGGAATATTAGGGATTTATATGACATTCCTAAGAAATGTTTCTAGAAAATTAAGACTTTTTTCAAGAAAATGAAATGATTATATAGACAAATCAGACTGAAACAGAATTCTAACATGCGTTTAAATTACATGTGTGCAAAGAAAAGTGCATATGTATGTATGTGTGCACGTGTGCATAATACACATAAAAATATTTATGAGTTTACCCAGTCTAGAATTTGAATTTATACTTTCACCATTTGCTGCCTTTAAGAGCATTTTGCCAAAAATGCATGGCTCTTTTTCTTTAAAATATTCCTTGCCCAAATATGTGTTTTAGAGGTAGCAGGTCAAAACTTGCTAAAAATAAGCTAATGTCTCATAGAATATCTCAACTAAATTCCTGCTCAGAATCAACAGATGATTTCAGCCTGCCCATTTTAATGTCTACAATAAGAAATGCAATTGCTTCAGTGCTTTGTCAGTGACACACAACACTGTTTTTCATCTACCCAATGAGTCATAAAACAGTGCCATATGTATCATTGTGCTACCAAAGTACAATTTTAAATGTTACTATCTATATATTCATTTTAGAAGTTATGGAAGATACCATACTCATTTTGTACTTTATCTTATAATTGATTTGATTGTGATTGAATAAAGCAAAATATGCTGGGTTTTGCGGCTGGCTATTTCAATACAAATAGCTAAAATGCCTGTATTTTATATGGGTACATTGAATTTTTATTAGTTCTCATGTGACTGCAGGAATTTTTCAGTAACCTTTGGTAATTTGGTTGTAAGCCTTGTTCTTTAACAATATAGCTATGACTACCAAAAAGAGAATTATCTAGGTAATCAAAATAGTCATTTTACAAATTTACA